>VZQC01011627.1:207733-333427 GCA_009823505.1 Rhizomys pruinosus
TATTTTTAAAGAAATATGTTATGGGGCTGGAGAGATTGCTCAGTGGTTAAGATCACTGACTGCTCTTTCAGGGGACCTGGGTTCAATTCCCAGCACCTACATGGCAGCCAAGAACTGGCTTTAAACCAGGCATGGTGGCGCATGCCTTTAATCCTAGCACTTGGAAGGCAGAGGCAGGCAGATCTCTGTGAGTTCAAGGCCAGCCTAGTCTACAGAGTGAATTTCAGGCCAGCTGGGGCTACAGGGAGACCCTGTCTCAAAAAAAAGAGAAATATGTTAATTATTTTAATATTCAATTGTATTTTGGGGGCACTTAAGACTGCGTAGTTGACTAATTTTTTTTTACTTTTTAAAAATTTATATATATGTATTTATCAAATCTAGACCCGTGTCTCCCCATCCCCCCACCCTGCCAGAGCTCATGTATTCTGCCAAACATGCTATTCATCTCTTTCTCAGTCTTTCTCAATATTCTCCATGGGGAAGTTGACTGTTTTTAGCAGAAGTTCACTGTGTCAGTCAGTTCTTTGATGCAATCCTTTCTGTTGTTGTTGTTGTTTCCAAGATGCATCACTCCCAACTGCTTTGGACAAAAGCTCAAGGGGCCATGCACAGGAAATACTTACAACTGGGTAATTGGCACTAGCATCCACAGATGAGGGATACCATTCGTTGTTTGTTTTTCTGGGACTGTGTTACTTCACTCAGCATGATATCCTCTAGCTCCAGCCATTTTCCTGCAAAGCTCATGATGTCATCTTTCTTTACTGCTGCATAGAACTCTATTTTGTAGATGTACCACATTTTCTCTACTCATCACTTGAGGGGCTTTTGGGTTGGTTCCAGCTCTTTGCTATTGTGAAGAGAGCTGCCTTCCTGCTCTTCCTTCTGCTGGTTTCAGGAGATCTCTATCATGGGATCTTTTCAGTGTTTCTGCTTCCGGAGCTTGTCATTCTCTCTCTCTAGGTCCTTCTTGAGTTTTTCATTCTCTCTCTTAAGTTCTCTGACTTGTTCTTTATAGTTTTTTATTTCTTTGAGTATGTCCACATTTGTACTTCTAATATCTGTGTCCTGGGCCATCTCCAGGGGGATCCCACTATAGGAGGCTTCCACGGGGCTGGTAGAGCTTGGCATGGAATTATCCTGCACCTTTCCCATGTTGTCTCTTCTTCGTGTCCCTCGCATATGGGTTTCTCTTTGCCTGTATTCCAATGTGAATCCCAAGTGCCTCTTCACTGTGTTGAAGGCTTGTTTTTCTTACCTCCTTCAGATGCCTTCATTGTTTGATTGATTTTTTTTTCTTTTCTCCTTGCTTATAGAGTGTTGACTTGTTTAAGTTTTAAGCTTTCTATTGGAACTCTGACTCACTCTTTCCTTTCAGCTCTGACGTTTCTCTAAAGAATCCACTTGGACACTCTTTCGGTGATCCCAGTTGACTGGAGGGGGGATTCCTGTTTAGCCCTCACCCTGGTACCCATGCTTCAGGTGGTCTTGCAAAATCCCTGATCTCCAGGTTCTCTATTGCTAAAGCTTTAAATCTCACTTTTTACCCTGTCCAGCACCTATGTTACCGCAAGGCATAAAGACTGAAGCCCTTAGAGTTAAAAGTTAATATTAACTTTGCTTTCCTTCAAAACTGCTAAATTGCCTAGCTGAGTGGCTGTACCATTATTGTTTTACTTTTTTTTTGATGTCTCAACTAAAGAGTTATATCATTATTGCTTGTTTTACCATTTTTGATGTTGAGAATGATTTTGGGTGTGAATTTTCTGAAATATATTTACAATACTCTCATCCCATGTCACCTGCTGTAGAACAGCCAAGTACTTTTCCTTCCACACCAAGCCTGTGCCTAGAACTCTGCTGGGGACACCTCTTTCCTCCAAGCCTCTGCTCAAACCAATAAAACATTTAATAAATGTTAACCATCAAAGCTGTCCTGAAGAAGGGAAAAATAAAAGTGCCTAAATGTGCTTTCAGTATCTACTATACTGTTTTGTTATAGGAAAGTGTGCAGGTAGGAAGAAAATGGGATCAACAACTAAAGTGGGATGAAAATGGTGTCAAGAGCATTCATTACTTTTTTTATATGGAAAAAGGGATTAACATCTGCTAAATTGTGAAGCGTGGTTTTTGTTTTCCCTTTGAAGGAATCAACTTTTCAATTAAGATGATGGTGCTATAGTAGTTGTTCCTCCTATTTGACATGTGCATCCTATGGAAAATTGTATTCAAGAACACTTACTGAGCTTGGACATTGTATGCTGAGGCTGCTAGAGAACTCCAGACTAGCTGGGCAGGGTAAGCAAAAGCAAGGGCGACATGTGGGTACACAAACAAGACCCTACAGTCCATCTTTAATATTCAGTGGAGCATACTGAATTGGGTGGGGACATAGGGGAATTGAAATACAATCAAATTATACTGTATGAAAATTGTAAAAATTCAATAAAATAGTTTTAAAAATGAATACTTTCCAGAATGTATTCTAGGAGCATAGGGTCACTAATTCTTTTACTGTCTATGTTTTAATTTCCTTATCTTCATGCATTTTAGGCTCTGACAACTTTGTGCATGGATACAATGCATTCTGAATACTCTCATGTACAACCCTCCCTTACCTCACTCTCATTCACATCGACCTCACCTCTCCCAAGCACCATTTCCCTTTCTTTGTTTGTTTTAGACTTTGTGGCCTACTGATTTTAACTATGACTTGCTTCATAGACATGGATCCAGAAATATCTCTTGTGTGTTTATGATAATGACTCTTCTTCCTCTAACATCCATCAATGGTTAGTAGTTCACTAGGAAGGGGGAGGCCCAAAGAATTCCTCCAAAGTCCATTACTCATTGTTTATAAACCAGGCTTGGCAGAACCAGTGCCTCCAAAGGAAAAGGTATAATAGATAGGGAAACTCAGGGATGTGAAGAATTCCTACAATGCCCAACTTCTTGTCTTTACTAGAGCAAAACATATGTTTAATAAATTATTTCCAGTATTAGTTTATTAAGATTTATTCATAACTCATATAATAGATTTCTTAATTTTCTCCCATGGGTTATATTGTATAACAAAATTGTGAAAATTTTAAATAAATAATAAGGAATTTAATTAACTAAATTATTTGAATATCATGTTATGAAAATAGGTGTAGATAGAAAGAGAAAGATACTGAAAGCCAAACTTTGGCCTCCACATGGAGACAGTAGATGAGAACAGTGACTGAGTCAGTGGGGGACGAAATCATTAGTCATTCACTCTCGCCAG
Source organism: Rhizomys pruinosus (assembly GCA_009823505.1). NCBI lineage: Eukaryota > Metazoa > Chordata > Mammalia > Rodentia > Spalacidae > Rhizomys > Rhizomys pruinosus. The sequence continues at coordinate 211,005 of VZQC01011627.1, forward strand.
TTCCGATTTCACTTTGTTTTCTCCTTTTCCACTTAAAATTTCCTCTGTATTGTAGTGAAGTGAAAATGTGCAGCCACTGACATTTTAATCATTATCCAAATATGCGGAAGGATTAAGTGATTTATTTTTTTATCCTGTAATTCACTGTGTATTCAGTGATCCTCAAGGGTCCAGAAAGTGCTCCACAGTCTGCCTGTTGAAGAATCTGCTTAATTCACCTTGATTTATAGGAAAAATGGTGCTTGTTATTGGCTGCTTGAGGCAAGGACAAAACTCTTCTCTCTCCATTGGTTTATTGTTGGTTAAATGTTTGCCAAGAACTCCACACTTGTCATAGTGGTATTGTCTTTCCAGCACCATGTTCTGCCATGTGCTACACTCTTGGTCATTTTCAGAATTTCTTTATACTATGTTGACCACCTACTACTCACAAAGAACATTTTCTGGCATTCCAAACAATTGCACTACATGCAGCTTCTCAAATCTTACCATCTATTTGTCATTGTTTTACTAATCATATGTATTTGTTATTTTACATGCCAAGTACCAAAATATCCAGATCATAAAATAATACTTAACCTTGTTATGAGTTATCTCTCTTGGGGCTGGAGAAATGGTTCAGCAATTAAGAACACTGACTTCTTTTTTTTTTTATTTTTATTGTATGTGTATGAATGTACTGTCTGCATGCAAGTTTGTGCACCCGTGTCTGTCGTGCAATGCCGCGGAGGTCAGAAGAGGGTCTCGGTTTTCCCTGGAACTGGAGTTCTCCTGGAATTGGAGTTTTAGACGGTTCTCGGCCGCCATGTGGGTGCTGGGGATCGAACCCAGGTCGTCTGTAAGAACGGTCAGCGCTCTTAACCGTTAGGCCATCTCTCCAGCCCAGAACGCTGACTTCTTACAGAAGACCTGTGTTCAATTTCCAACATCTACACAGCAGCTAAAAACTATCCATTTCTCCAGTTCCAGGGGACCCAAATGCCCTCTTCTGACCTCTGCAGGCATCGTAGGACATGGATGCACTTACATGAAGGCAATACACTCATATGCTAAATAAAAATAAAAGTAATAACCTATTTTTAAATTATGGTTTATCTCTTAGTTGCAAGCTACTGTTAACAGATTACTTAAAATGCCTGTAACATGATGTGACTATTCAACTTTATTAAAACAAGCTAGAGAGGTTGCTCAGGGTTACAAGCACCCCTTGCTCCTATAGAGGGCCCAAGTTTGGTTCCCAACACAGGTCAGGGTATTCACACCCACCTGTAACTCCAGCTCTAGGAATATTGAATAGGATTGTCCTTCTTCAGGCAGAACTTGGACAGATTCCATCTTCCCAAGCTTGGTTGCACCTACTTGCCTAGGATCATCACAGCTAAGCATGTTGACTTTTACCGCAGAGGACCCGGGTTCGATCCCCAGCACCCACATGGCGGCCAAGAACCGTCTGAAACTCCAATTCCAGGAGAACTCCAGTTCCAGAGGAATCAGACACCTTCTTCTGACCTCCGCGGCATTGCACTACACGGGTGCACAGACTTGCATGCAGACAGTGCATTCATAGACATACAGAAATAAATAAAATTAATATAAAAAATTAAAAAAAAAAAAGAAAGGAAAGGCAGGGAGGGTGACACCTTCCAACCAACCATTCAGCCCTACTTATACAACATGGAGGGGCTCAGGATATACAAACCGAGGAAGGCAAGGGGAGATTTGCAAATTTTTATGGCTCTGGGAAGTCACCATTCATGCTGGGAAGAAGACTTTCCAGTGGAGCCTTAGGAGGGAGCACCTACATGCCTGTAAATTATGTAAATAAACCTTCGGCCATTGCTCTGTAGTCTAAATAAACTTACTGATTTCCCAGACTGTAGTTTGGTGAATCAAAACTCAGTTTGTCCTTGGGGCCAAAGCAGGAAGGGGTAGGTTTTGTTTATGGCTTCCACAAAGAATTTTAGCTACAAAGATGATCCAATGTCTCTGTGATAGATTGTGCCAGTTGTCAGCTTGACACACTTAGACAGGGGGAACATCAATTGACAATTGGATTGGCTTCTGGTAATGTCTGGGGGCATGTTCTTGTCTGTTGTGTGATATGGGAGGGGCCAGCACACTGTGTGTAGTGGTACCCTGGGCAAGTGGCCCTACAAAGTGTAAGAATGCAGGCTGAGCACAGGTCAGAGGAGCAGGTTAGTAAGAAACATTCGTCCATGGTCTGTGATCCAGCTTCTGCCCCTAGTTCCTGTCTTGGCTTCCTTTAATGATGGACTGTGAGCTCTAGGCCAAATAAACCTTCTCCTCTGGCTTTCTTTAATGATGGACTATGTGCTGTAAGCGAAATAAACCTTTTCCTCTTCCCCAATAAAAAAAAATCTTTCAAAATAACAGGAATTTTTTTAAAAGTCATAGGTGCACCGATTTTTTCCCCCATGTAGATTGACCTTGAAATATGTCTCATGTATTATTTATCACCTCCAGTACTAGGAAATACCCATGTTAAAGACTAGATTCACATTTTGAGATTTTTTTTAAAAGCATATTGTTTCTGTGTATCAATTTTTATTCACTTTTATTCATTATTAGTGAATTTCATACAATGTATTTTGATAGCATTCAGATTTCTTGCACCTTCCACCCTACTATGTACCCCATTAATTTGTGACCTCTATTTCATTTTTCTTTTTTTAATACCTCTGTAGTCTAATCTCTGTTCCCCAAATGCTGTAGGGTGTTGTTGGGTCTATCCCTTAGAGTATGATCACTCTCCCAGGCATCATATCCTTAAGAAAACTGACTCCTCCTCCCAGCAACTATCAGTTGACAAGAGATCCTCCTCTCAGCTATAGCTGCAGTTTCCTCCCTGCCTCCCCCATTCATGTTGAGACTTAGTTTGGCTTGAGCTTGATGAGGTCTTGTGTTGTTGTCACAGCACTGTGGGTTCATATGTGAAACTGGATGTGGTATCTGTTAGGTTATTAAGGCGTGAACCCTCTGATGAAAAGGAACATGAGACTTAAGTCACTCTGGGAACATGTTTTACTTCCACTTGGAACTGCCAGAGTGGGCTACCTGTGAGCACGTGGTGGAATAACAGCAGGAGTAGCAGCAGGGGCAGGGGCAAGATGGCGACGGGGGCCCACCCATTTATATCCAAGGGGCTGGACTTCAGGGACAGGGGCAGAGGTTAGAAGATTGACAGCCTCTGGAGCAAGTGGGCATCTGTATGTCCCTTGGAATTCTGGAAGCCCAGATCTAACATTCCAGCCTTTTGATTATGACAAGTAAATGGGTCGCTTTTCTCTCTTCTGTATCTGCTTCAGAGCTGAGAGGGGACAAAGTGTCTGGGGAACACGTGTCACGCTGGAGGGTTAGAATCTTGTTTCCCATCTTGGCTGCTCTGGATGCTCTGCAATATATACTCATATATGAGTATACCAGTGCAGGGACTTCACAGTTACCAACAGGGAGTTGGGCAGGGGGAGTTCTGGGTGCATTAGCGATTGGAGGGTCGCTGTCAGGATCTGCAGAGGGAGAGAGGACCTGTACTCTATTTCTGAGGAGTTGGAAAAAATGTTTTAGTACACAGAACTCTAGAATGAGGGCCAGATTTAGTACCCAGGGCTCCAGAAAGAGGCTAAAACCAATACCTTCTAGGACTATCTCAAATGAGGCCATGTCACCTGTCCCAAGATTTTGAATTATAGCTTTGAGAAGGAAAAGAAAGGGTGGGAGGGCATTGTCACATACCAACAGCAGACAAGAAATACTTATGGCTCACCCAAATTGGTTACATTTGGACTGTCCATGTGGTCACTGGAAGTAAAACCTAATTTTTCTTAAAAATATTAAAACTAACATATGAAAAGCATAACAGATGTATAAAACAGTATTAGTATGTATAGGTAACTCAATATTTATATATGTCTGTTTCACTTGAGGTTGTATCAAGGTATATAGTACCTGCTAGGTGGAACACAATTTCTCGTATATGACTTAATTACAGTACAGAATTCTTAAAAATGATCAGTACTTCATCTTCATGCATACACTCATAAATAAGGTTTTAATAAATAAATTTGGTAATGACAGTTTATAAAGGGTGTACTGAACAGAGGCCCATGCATTGCTATCATATACAGACAGATCTTAATATGCTATTTAACAATATCATACACATACACACATTTATCCACATATTATTTCAAGAGATTTTTATCCTAGTGTTTGTACTGAACAGTCACATACATTGGGGAAAAAAACACCTTTAGAAATACTATTTAAAGCAGGCAGTTCTAATTAATTGCACTGCCAGGGCTGTTGTAGGGAAGAGATTTCAGGGGAAGCCATGCGCCACTGTCCAAGTGCCAGAGTATAAATGAATCCAGGGATGTTTAAAATGGTTTTTGGTCAGAAAGACAGTGGCACAGCTGTCAGAAGCATGGATAAGTAGGAGAAAAAAAAGAAAATCTGTTACTGAACCCCTAAGGGTCAGGTCAAAAATCAGGTCTTCCGAGGTCTGGAAACAAGGAAAAAAAAAAAAAAACAAACTGGAAAGGAAAATTTAGTTATAAGACTGTGAAGAAAATAACTTGTACAGATAAGAAATGAAACCTTCAGGTAACCAGTATAGAAATCTATGAACCCAGGTTCAAATCAGGCCTTTGAAAAAATTTGAGGCATGCCAAAAATAAACTTAATTTAATTTTTTGTTTTTGTTCACAATATAGAATGAAAGAAGTTTGAAGTGGCCACTTTGTTTTGACAGAAAGCAGATAGTAGAACATAGACACATGACAATTACATGAATCTCAAAGAGACATTGGAGAATGGTTATAATACACAGACAGATTGGACAGACACATGACTTAATTAGATCCATTAACTCTGGAAAATAGGAAGTCCTTCTTTTTTTTTTTTCTCCTTTAATGTCATAGGTAAGTGTTAGTACCCAGAATAACCTGATGTCAAGGCCCAGAAAATTCTTAGTTCCCTGATCTGCTGTACACATAAATCTAAAGTTGTCAATCATTGTGCAGGGCTGTGGAAGCATTAATTTCAATTGTCACATTTACACAGAATCTTTTAGAGTTTAAGAAATCTACTCAGGTAGGAATAGCCTGTGTGCCCATACTGTGCTTTTCAGCACAGGCTGTGTGCACATGTGTGTACACATGTGCCTGTGCAGGGTGGCAGGTATGGCAAGCAGGCAGGCAGGCAGGCAGATCTTGTTGTTTGCGTGGATTACCCGCTAATTTAATGAGAATAAACTTATTGTTAGTGGAAAAATCAAGTCACTTAAGGGGAGGCAGCTGGGTGGAACCTTACTTCCTTGTTTATTCTTTCAAAGAACCAACTTTTGGATTCATTGATTTTTTTTTTTTGTATTGTTTCTTTGTTTCTATTTTATGGATTTCTGCTCTGATTTTTGTTATTTCTTCCTGTCTGTTACATTTAGGGCTCATCTGTTGTTGCCTCTCAAGTGCTTTTAGTGGCTGTGTTAGATCATTCACTTGTGCTCTTTCTGTTTTTCTAATGTAGGCACTCAGGGCTATAAACTTACCTATTAGGACTGCTTTTAATGTATCCCATAGGTTGTGTTGTATTAGCATTGTCATTCAGTTCCAGGAATGCTTTTATTTCTTTATCTCTTCCTTGACCCATTACTTATTCAAGAGTGTGTTGTTTAGTCTCCATGTGTTCTTGTAGATAGTCTTGCTTATACTGGTGTTGATGTTGACCTTTATTGCATTGTGGTCTTATAGAATGCATTAAACTATTTCAATAGTTTTGTATTCATGGAGGTTTCTTCTGTGTCCCAGTATGTGGTCGATTTTGGAGAATGTTCCATGGGGTGCTGAGTAGAAAGTGTATTCTCTGATATTAAGGTGGAATATTCGGTAGATGTCTGTGAAGTCCATTTGTTTATCATATCATTCAGTTCAGACATCTCTCTGTTTATTCTTTGTCCTGTTGACCTGTCCAAAGGGCTCAGTGAGGTATTGAAGTCCCCTACTATGAGTGTACTGGGGTTAATCTGTGCCTCGTGATCCTGGAGAATTGTCTCTATAAAGTTTGGTGCACCAGAGTTTGGTGCATATATATTCATAATTGTGAAATCTTCTTGGTGAATTGTTCCTTGATAAAAATATAATGGCCTTCTTTGCCTCTTCTGATTTCTTTTACTTTGAAGTCTATTTTGTCTGATATTAAAATAGCACCCATATGGCGGCCAAGAACCATCTGAAACTGCAATTCCAGGAGAACTCCAGTTGCAAGGGAGTCCGACACCCTCTTCTGACCTCCGCAGCATTGCAGGACAAGGGTGCACAGACTTGCATGCAGACAGTACATTCCTACACACACAGAAATAAATAAAATTTAAAAAAAGTTTAAAATAGAAACACCTGCTTTCTTTTTGGTATCATTTGCTTGGAATATTTTTTTTCCGTCCCTTCACCTTAAGTTGGTGCCTATACTTAAGATTGAGATGGGTTTCTTGTAGACAGGATATAGATGGGTTTTATTTCCTAATCCAATCTCCCAGTCTATGTCTTTTGATTTGAGAGTTTAGTCCATTAATATTTAAGACTGTAATTGAAAGACACATGCTGCTTCATTTCATCTTATTATCCCTTTGCATTTTTATTCTTGGTTTCTACTTCTGCAGTTATGTTTTTAATAGTTTCTCTTTCTAAGTGCTTGGGGATGGTTGCTCCCCTCTTCTGTCCTTTGAATTGCTTCAAGTATTTTCTGAAGGATTGGTTTTCCACACATATATTCTATCATCTTGTTTATGTCATGGAAGATTTTTCTCTCTCCTTCAACTATAATCAACATTTTTGCTGGGTACAGTAACCTGGGTTGGCATCTCTAGTCCTTTAACACTAGGAATGCTTTGCTCCACGTTCTTCTTGCTTTCATAGTTTGCAATGAGAAGTCAGTTGTAATTCTGATAGGTTTCCCCTTATATGTAACTTGTTTTTCTCTTGTGGCTTTCTGAATTTCATCATTGTTTTGGGCGTTTAGTATTTTAACTATGATTTGTTGTGGAGAGTTTCTTTTTTGAACTTGTCTGTTTGGATTTCTATGTGCTTCTTGTATTTGGATTTTTTTTTTATTTTTATTTTTTTTAGTTTGGGGAAATTTTCATTTATTAGTTTTTTGAAAATCTAATCAAAACTGTTCTCTTGGGATTCTTCTTCTTCCTGTATTCCTATGATGCAGAGGTTTGATCTTTTCATAGTGTCCCACAGTTCCTGGTTGTTCTACTTTTGTGTATTTTTAAATTTTTCATAATCTTTCCTTGAGGTTTTTAGTTGTTCTGTGTTATCTTACAGGTTTGATATTCTTTGAGAGGCAGAAGAGTGGGTAAGAGAGAGAGGGAAGGAGAAACAGTTGGGGAGAGGGGAGAAAGAGAGAGAGAGAGAGAGAGAGAGAGAGAGAGAGAGAGAGAGAGAGATAGCAGATGGCCACCTGAACATGATCAAGCAAGTGAGTGAGTGAGCAAAAAGTGGACCTTTTGTGTCTATGAGTGTGAGTGAAGAGGCACATTTCAGGTCTAGGAGTGCAAGCAAAAGTGGACCTTTTGTGTCTACGAGTGACTCAAGTGACAGGTGGCCATTGCAGGAAAGGAGACAGCTGCAGGCAAGTGAGATAGTGAGCACATCCGAGAGAATGAGAGAGTGAAAGAAAAGGAGATCTGTAGAGAAAACCAGAGGGGCAGAAATGGGGAGAGAGAGAGGGAGGGAGGGTGGAAGGGAGGGAGGGAGAAAAAGTGCATGAGAGCAGAGAAAGAGAATGGTACCTTACTGTGAAATCTGGAAGCTAGTTCTTAGGAGAAATATACTGCTTACAAGTCCCAGGGGTTCCAAAAGAAAGGTGGTTCTTTTTGGGGAGAGAAAAATATCTCGACACGGCAGCAAAATGTTAGGTTATTAAGGTGTGAATGCCCCAGATAAAAAGGCACTTAAGTCACTCTGGGAACATGGTTTACTTCCATTTGGAACTGCCAGAGTGGGCTACTTTTGAGCACATAGGAAATTGACATCTGTGCTTACCTTGGATTTCTGGGCCCCTCAGATCTAACAGTATCTAGATAAAATATTTACCTTATACTTATCTAACAACTCTGCTGATTCCTATAGTCTTTCCTCTACATCTTCCTCAATGATCACCTGAACCTTGGGAAGACAGTGTATGATACAGGTGTCCCATTTAGGACTGAACACTCCACAGTATCCTTTGCTCTCTATATTGACCAGTACTGGGCCTCTGTATTTAAATTTTTTTAATTTAATTTTTTTAATGTGTATGAATGTACTGTCTGTATGTATGTTTGTGCACCCATGTCATGCAAAGCCACAGAGGTCAGAAGAGGGTGTTGGATTCCCCTGGAACTGGAGTTAAATACAGTTCTCAGCCATCATGTGGTTGCCGGGGATTGAACCTGAGTCCTCTGCAAGAGCAGGCAGTGATCTTTAAATATTCTTTTTTTTCATTTTATTTATTTTTGTATGTGTATGAGTGTACTGTCTGCATGTAGGTTTGTGCACCCGTGTCGTGCAATGCCGCGGAGGTCAGAAGAGGGTGTCAAATTCCCCTGAACTGGAGTTCTCCTGGAATTGGAGTTACAGATGGTTCTCAGCCGCCATGTGGGTGCTGGGGATTGAACCCGGGTCCTCTGCAAGAGCAGTCGATGCTCTTAACCGCTAGGCTATCTCTCCAGCCCCAGGCAGTGATCTTAACTGCTAGGCCATCTCTCCAGCCCGAGGGCCTCTGTATTTAATCACTATTTTTTTTAATAAAAGCTTCTCTTATGAGAGTTGAGAGATGCACTTGTATATCTTCATAAACATTACCATGAACTAATAGATGGTGGATTTTACTTGACTTTATGAAGTTTTAAATAATATAACTAACATATTGGTAAAAAGATAGATCTACACAAAATTATGTACCATCATTTCATTTTTATTTGAGCACAGTATAAAGATCTCTCATATGATACTCATCAAACATCTGTTGTGTGTCTTATGTTGTGTGTTTTCTGATATTTTATGTCTGTCCTACAAATGTGTTGGAAGTTAGAGAATCTTCTAAAGATGCACGTTTCACTTTTGAAACCTTGATTAATATACTGATTTTCCAAGTTCTTCAAATTTTTCCAACCAACAACATCTTATTTTCTCTTTTCTGGAATAGTTTATGAAAAAAAATTTCATCAGCCAAAAAAAAAAAAAAATCTGTGCTGAGGGAGTACACTCTTGACCTCCATGAGCCATTGCAGAGATGGCAGGTTGAGGAATTGGCTGGGGCAGAGTTCCCCGGAGAAGATTCAGGCTGCTGAGCCTCTGTTTACCTTAAAGGATTTCTTCAGGCACACATCACACAAGTTCTCTTAGTAAAGGCTTTTTTATTAAAAGGCAAAGGAGAGAGAGAGAGAAAGAGAGAGAGAGAGATTTTCTATTTTCTTTGTACAGGGTAAATATATAAATATATAGATAGGAAAACTGCATGGTAGGTAAGGTACTTACAGTTTGTGCTCATATCAAAGAAGGGAGCGGGGGATAAGCTTTTAGGAGAAATACAGCTTCGTAAAACTTTGCAGAGAGGGTCTAAAACCACTTAACAATCTCGTGGAAAGGTATAAAAGCAAGGAAACAGTGTAACAGGAATACGTGACAAGTGGAGGCTCTCCCAGGATGCTTAATCCACAGATGAAAGGAATTCTAGAGCCAGCAGTGTGCCCACCTGGCTTTCCAGAGAAGAGGAGTGTGAATGAGCTTCATTGCAGATGCTCATATTCTTCTCTGGGCAGGGCTACCAGCCTGAATTTCCCATCCTGGACTACAGCACTTTCCTAGTTAGCAATACATTTCATGCAACATTAAAAAAATCCTTTTAATAATATTATACTACCTACAAATAGTTTAAATAAATTTATTTTTAAATCTTTAATGATAAATTAGGTTTTTAAAAAGTGAAAATATGTAGCATTTATAACTGTTGAAAGGAAGAATATTTAAACACAATAAACTGCCTACAAAATTAATGTTCAATATGATAAAACTTATAATATAAGATATTTTGTAAACAGGTTTTGAGTAACAATCTTCCATAGATAGAACATTTGCATCTTCGTAACTTTTAACTAGCTAACAGTAGTTACTGAAATGTGAAGTATACTAGTCAATAGTAAGTCATAAAAATAATAATTTAAGCCAGGCGTGGTGGCACACACCTTTAATCCTAGCATTTAGGAGGCAGAGGAAGGCGAATCTTTGTGAGTTCAAAACTAGCCTGGTCTACAGAGTGAGTTCCAGGACAGCTGGGGCTACAGGGAAACCCTGTCTCAAAAAGACCAAAAAAAAAAAAATCATAAACATCCCTAGAACTGAGAAAATGCATCTGAAAGAATATAGTTACTAATTTATGCTCAATTTGACATTCAAAAGCCAACCAGTTTGCCTGGGGATGTAGCTCAGTGGCAGACATCTTGCCTAATGTGCACAAAGTCCCAAGTTCAATCCTCACCATAACAAATACAAATTTCCTTGGTTTTCTATATAGTTATTCAATATATTTAAAATCCATCCAAAACCATTATTATGATCATTCATACATTTGTTTTTCTGAATTAATGGAAAGTTAGAATTTTTAAGGTAATTCATTGTTTTACAGGTTTTTTTGGGGGGTGGTGGTGGTGATCACTTTTTAATCTGGATATTCTAATTCCAAATGGATGCAATGGGTAGGGTTAGAGGCCTTTATTTTCATTCTGAAAAGAACTAAAGCACTCTGCTTGCCCATCCTCTGACCACCTAAAAGTCTCTGCTAGCCACATATCACCATCCGACTATACTTTTGCCTTGCCCATGTGTAAATATGTTTTGTCTTCACCTCAGGCTTTCATTTCAGAAGTTAATGCTGTGCTTCTCTGTGTGCACATAGCAAGTACAATACTTGCTTCACATTATCTGTCACATTCCTTTTGGAATGGAAGTCAATTTAGTAGGTTGTAAGATTCAACATACAAGCCCACGATGCCATCTTTCTACTTAAAGTCTGTGTACCACTTTGTTAAATGGGAGATAGCTCTCTGAGCCTTTTCATGCAATAACTTAACCCAAAGGAGTGGCAAATCCAGATATCCTGGAGTTCCCAAAGTCTATGGGAATTTTATTATTTAACCTAAATACTTACCTGAAGTTTAAAACACAGTGGTAAGCAGGTCTCCAAGCCTCAGCAGTGCTCCTAATGTTTTTACTTCATCTGAAAATATTTTTGACTTTGGTGTCATGTTGAGCTTTCCTATCTATTTTTATGGCATGAAAGCATTCAGTAATTCTGAGCATATAATCTGATAATCCAAAAACTACGTGTAATGAATCAAGTATTCATAGATTATAATATAGATATACATAGATACTAATTATATAATATATTTTTTAAATTATATATTTGCAGTCTTGACTTTATTCTAAGTTTTAAAAGACAGATCTCTACTATTGTTATTTTGACTCAATTGATAATTATTTGATCGAAGTCAGATATGATGAAAGAGAATTAAAAAGGCAAAGGATAAATAAATGAACTTAATATCAATCAACTACACCATCATTCACCAAATGTGTTCTCTCCTCCTTCCCTCCTCGCCCCTACTCCCCTTCCCTTCCTCCTCCCAGCCTCCTCTCCCCCACCCCCCCCATCCCCTCCTGGCTTCCATCTTTTATCCTCTCATTTTGATAGATTTCAGTATAAAATTTAGTTCAATCGTACTCATAAGATTATATTTTTATCTTCAATACTGTTTACTTAAAAAATCCAATAGAGGTGGGCCGGCTCCTGAGGCGCAGGCAGGATGCCATAAGCACTTGGCAGATACACTGGGGGTGCTGTCTAGGAGCTGGAAGAGGGTCTTGACTCTGAGCCCTCTTTTGGGGGTCCCCGTATCAGAGGGACCACGCTTTGCCTTTGCAGAGTGAACAGCGGGTTGTATTTAGGTCTCTCTGGTCCCGCAGCAGGCAGTTTTGTGTGGGCCGGCTCCTGAGGTGCAGACAGGGTGCCATAAATCACTTGGGCAGGTACCGGGGTTTGGGCTAGGTTAGGCGTGCACACCCCCTCCCCCCCCCCCGCCAATGGGATTGGTGAGAATCAAATGTGACTCATCGTTTTGGAGAACCTTCAGAAAAAAGAAAGAGAAATAAGCCCAATAAATAAAAAAAAATATATAAACATAAAACCTGAAACCAACAAGTCAATACTCCATTAACTAGGAAAGGCACAGGATAATCCGGCATCAGGCCCTACCAAACCTGGAAGAGATAGCTACAATGGATCCCCTTGGAGGAACCAAGGAACAGAGCTTAGATAAATAACTGCAGCACTATGTAGAGAAATTAAAAAAATAAGAAAATCGAGACTAAAGAGAGAGAATGAGAAAAATCAAAAGGACCTAGAGGGATACAATGACAAACATTGGAAAGAACTAAAGGAAAAGATTGACAACTCCAGAAAAGAAAGAGGGAAAAAAATAAACAAGAATTAAAACATAATGAACAATAAAAAATAATAAAAAAAAAAAAAAAAACAAAAATAAAAACAAAAGAAAAAAAAAAAAAAAAAAAAAAAAAAAAAAAAAAGAAAAAAAACAACTCCGAAAGAAGAGGAAACACTGAAAAAGGAACCAACAATAAGTAAGAGAGCCAAGAAGAGATTGAGAAGCATCCAAGAAGAGATTGAGAGAGCTCAAAAAGGAAACGGAAGTACTAAAGAAAACACAGGGTGAAAACAAAAAAAGGAATTAGAAAACATTTCATAAAAAAGAAAAAAAGGAAAAAGCCTCAGAAGTAGAATGGAGGAAGCAGAACAAAGAATATCAGATCTGGAAGATAACACGAGAAATTAAAAAGCTCAAATAAATTATGAAAAATTTAAAATACACAAAAGAGGTAACAACCAGAAATATGGGGCACTATGAAAAAGATAAAACCTCCACATCAAGGAATAGAGGAAGGAAGAAGAACCTCAAAGATATATTGATCAGATCTTCACAGAATAATAGATGAAAAATTTCCCCAAACTAAAAAAGACAAACCCATACAAATACAAAGAAGCACATAGACCCAAATAGACAAGATCAGAAAAGAAACACCCCACTCCATATCATAGTAAAAATGCTAATGCCCAAAACACAAGACAAAATCTGAGGCTACAAAAGAAAAACAAGTCAACATACAAAGGGAAACCCATCAGAATTACAACTGACTTCTCGGCTCAACCATGAAAGCAAGAAGAACATGGAGCAAAGCATTCCCAGTGTTAAGGGACTATTGGATGCCAACCCAGAAATACCTTATCCAGCAAAAAATGTCAACTATATGAAGGAGAGAGAAAAATACTCCATGTCATAAACAAGATGTGGAATACATGTCTGAAAACCAACTCTTCATAAAATACTTGAAGCAATTCAAAGTAGAAGAGAGTAACAAACATCCTCAAACACATAGACGGAAAAGAAACTAATAAAAAAACATAACCATAGGAGCAAAATCAGAGGCTAGAAGTCCAAATGGATAATAAAGTGAAAGAAGCAACATCCGATCTTTCAATTATAACCTTAAATATAATGGACTAAATCTCCCCAATCAAAAATCAGTAGACTAGGTGAGAATGGATAGAAAACAAAACCCATCTAATGCTGTCTACAAGAAAACCCACTCTAATTTCAACGGATAGGCACCAACTTAATGGTGAAGGGATGGAAAAAGTATTCCAAGCAAATGGTACCAAAAAGAACAGCATGCGAGTTCTAATACAGAGACAAAAAAGACTCAAAGCAAAAGAAATCTAAAGAGACAAACAGGGCCATTACATCTTTATTAAAGAAAAATTGACGATGAAGATCTCACAATATGAATAAATATGCACCAAACTCGGTGCACCAAACTGTATAAAAGACAATATCTTTTTCAGGATCGTCAAGGCACAGATAACCCCAGCACAAACTAATAGTAGGGGACTTCAATACCCCAATAAGTCCACTAGACAGATCAACAGAAAAGGATTAAACAGAGAGACATCTGAACAAGTGACACAAACACCAAATGACTCTCACAAGACATCTATTGAATATTTCACCCAATCACCAGAATAGCACTTCTACTCAGCACCCACAGAACATCCTCCAAAATAACCATATACCACAGTGCAATTAAAACTCAATATCAACACCAGGATAAACCCTACAACCTACAAGAACACAGGACACTAAACAACACCTCTCCAGAATAATGAATGGGTCAAGGAAGAAATAAAGAAATAAAACATTCCTGAAACTGAATGACAATATAAAAACAACACAGCAAAATCTATGGTACAACTTTAAAAGCAGTCCCTAAAGAGAATTTATAGCTCTAATGCCTACATTAAAAACAACAAAAAAACAAACAAACAAACAAAACAAAAAAAAACAGAAAGACGCACAAGTAAAAAAAAAAAGAAAAACTAAAAAGAGAATAACAACAAATGAACCCTAATCGGAGCAGACAAAAAGAAAAACAAAAATCAGAGCAGAGATCAATGAAATAGAAACAAGAAAACTATAAAAAAATACAAAATCCACAAGTTGCTCTTCGAAGAGAATATACAAATAGACAGACCTCTAGCCAGTTAACCAAAGAACAGGGAACAACTCCAAACCATAGAATCTGTGAATAAAGGAAATATCATGACAATGAAAAATCCAGACAATCGTAGTGAATAATTCAAAAATTTATAACTATACTAAGTTTGAAACCTAGAAAGAAATAGGATAAATATCTGAAATCCTGAGAATCACCAAACTCACCAGAAGGAACGACACAAAATAAACCAATAATAACAGGAAGAAATGAAGTGTAATAAGTAGCCCCCCAACCTAATAAATGCCCAGGACCAGATTGTTTCATGACAGAATCCTATAAAATATTCAAAAGACTTACAACCATACTACTCAAAATGTTTTTAGAAGTATAAAAACAAGAGGAGTTCTCCCAGATCCTTCTATAAGCCAGCATCATGCTAAAACCAAAACCAGGTAAGATACAACCACAAAAATGAAACTATCAGACCCATCTCCTTAATGAACACAGATCCAAAATTTCTACAACAGATACTTGCAAATCATACAGACTCACATCAAGAAAAATCATCCACCATGACCATGTAGATAACCAGAGCAGTAGTGTTCAACATAGAAAAATAAAAAATATCATCAAACATAAAATGACGAGGACAAAAACCACACATCATCTCAATTGACATGAGAAAAAGCCTTTGACAAAATTCAGCATGCTTCATGTTTAAAATCCTAGAGGGAATTGGACTGGAGGTTCACCTTCCAATGTAATCAAAGCCATATACAGGAAACCCACAGCCAACTATCATCCTAAATGGAAATGACAGAAAGCATTCCCCTTAAAGGTAGGAACTGCGGCAAGCTGCCCCCTGTCACCACCCTTCTCAATATAGTTCTGGAAACCCTGCTAGGGCAATAAGGCAAGAAAAGGAAATTAAAGGAGTTCTAATTGGAAAAGAGGAAGTCAAGCTATCCCTTTTTGCTGATGATATGATTGTCTACCTAAGGGATGCTAAGAACTCCACCAGAAAACTCCTAGAAACGATTAAGAGCTTTGGTAAAGTGGCAGGATACAAAATAAATCTAGAAAAATCAGTAGCCTTTCTTTACACCAACAACAAGCAATTGAAGAAGGACTACAAGGAGACCTTCCCACTCACAATAGCCTCAAAAACAATAAAATACCTAGGAACAAACCTAACCAAAGACACCAAGGATCTCTACAACAAAAATTTTAAACCCCTGAAAAAGGAAATTGAGGAAGACATCAGAAGATGGACAAACCTCCCATGCTCATGGATTGGGAAAATAAATATAGTAAAAATGTCCATCCTACCCAAACTAGTGTACAGATTTAATGCGATCCCAATCAGAATCCCCAAGAGTTTCTTCACAGGCCTGGAAAAAAAAATCCTCAATTTCATTTGGAAAAACAAAAGACCCCGAATAGCCAAAGCAACCCTGAGTGAAAAGAGCAATACAGGGGGGATCGCTATACCAGACATCAAACTATACTATAGGGCTATAGTCATAAAGACAGCCTGGTACTGGCACAAAAACAGACCAGTTGACCAATGGAATAAAACTGAAGATCCAAACCTGAGCTCATACAATTTCAGCCACCTCATATTTGACAAGGGGGCCAAGAAGACACAATGGAAGAAAGACAGCATCTTCAGCAAGTGGTGCTGGCAAAACTGGATCACCACTTGTAGAAGAATGAAATTAAACCCCTACCTCTCACCTTGTACAAAGGTCAACTCCAGATGGACCAAAGACCTCAACGTGAAACCCCAAACTCTGGAGGTGATAGAAGAGAAGCTTGGCAGCAGACTACAAGACATAGGTGTAGGAAAAGACTTCCTAAATCAGACAGCAGCTGCACAAGAAATAAGATCGACAATTGACAAATGGGACCTCATTAAACTCAAAAGCTTCTGTACATCAAAGGAAGCAATAAAGGAAGTGAGGAGAAGACCCACAGAGTGGGAGGAAACCTTCACAGCAGATACATCTGACAAAGCATTAATTTCCAGAGTATACAAGCTACTCAAAAAACAAAGAAGAAAGAAAACAAATGAATCACTCAAAAGATGGAGCAAAGATCTGAATAGAGACTTCACAGAGGAGGAATTAGAAATGTCCAAGAAACATCTTACGAAGTGTTCAACATCGCTTATAATTAAGGAAATGCAAATTAAAACCACTTTGAGATATCATCTTACTCCAATAAGACTGGCTAGGATCAGGAAAACGAATGATACCCAGTGCTGAAGAGGTTGTGGGGAAAGTGGAACACTCATCCACTGCTGGTGGGAATGTAACCTTGTACAGCCACTATGGAAAGCAGTGTGGAGGACCCTTAGAAGACTCAAAATGAGCCTGCCATTTGAGCCAGTCATACCACTCCTGGGTATATATCCACAAGACAAATCTTACTGCAGACATACATGCACAGCTATGTTTATTGCACAATAGCAAAAAGCTGGAACCAGCCCAGATGCCCCTCAACTGACGAGTGGATAGACAAAATGTGGTACATGTATACAATGGAGTTCTATGCTGCGGTAAAGAGGGACAGCATCATGAATTTTGCAAGTAAATGGATGGAGCTAGAAAACATTATGTTAAGTGAAGTAACACAGTCCCAGAAAACCAAACGACAAATGGTGTCCCTCATATGTGGATGCTAGTGCCAATAGCCCAGATATAAATATTTCTCATGGTGACGGATGCATATTAAAAGAACAACAACAGAAGACTGCATCAGAAAACTCACTGAAATGGTGAATTGGGAAGGGCTGGAGGGACGGGAGAGGGACACGTGTCTATATTCGATTAATGCATATTTAATTGACGTGAGTTCAACAAGTATCCAGTTTTTCCCAGACACTATCTACAGGTTTCATGGTCTTTTAGGACTCAGTAAAAGTAAATATGTGTATATTAAATAACAATGTTTTACAGGCTCTGATAAAAACGGTAATGCATCTGAGTTAAATGGAGATATAAAGTGCTGTTGTCCACGTTTGTTCTACATAAAATTTGTATAACAATAACTTTGGGATTGGCACATACAAATGTTCTCTATAATTTGGCTGTTGTACAGTATCACCTTGTAGCATTCTCTTTCACCTATAAGATGATTTAACATAAAAATTAATTTTGCTTCCCAAGTTAATCATATATAGTCACCCAAAACAGCATGGGTGAATTTGATGAAATCTGTGCCTTGATTCCACCCTATAGGTATGTATAATACAACTGCTTTCTGGAGACTCATGGGTCAAAAAACAAAAACCTAAAAAAAAAATTATTGCATGGGATACAAAGATATGAAACCTTTTTGTCCAAAAAACTTGAAATTCAATTATCTTTTATTAGCTTTGTGTATTTCTATTTACACCATTTTCAATTCATTCATTCATAGTTCCATTTACCCTTCCCCCCCCATCCCACACTACCCCATTCCAGACCATGCATTCTGCCAAAACTTTTAGGCCTTTGGTAACACTTGTCTTCCAGAGACATCTTCCACTTGTGCACTGTGCGTCTCAATTCACATCTTCCCTTGTAGATGTCAGGTCTCTCGAAAGCAGGGCCTTATCACTACTTCTTGCAGGCACCCAGTTTAGAGGAAGGACCTTTCCTTTGTGTTTGGACTTGGATCCCCTGCAACATCTCCTTGGAGAAAAACCATTGCTGATCAGAACTCCTGATTAATATTTTGCTTAAGGCATAGCTTAAGAGACGTGTATATAGTTGGTTCTGAAAGAAAAATAATCCTTTCACAGTTCTATGTCATTAGTCAATTCAAGAAGCAAGTTTTACGGTTTTATAAGAGATTACCTCTGTAATAGTTGTCTCCAACTTTACAGTTGGAGAACGACTCATCATCACTATATTTCTCCTTTTCTGGGGGGGGTAAGAAATTCTCTCGTATTAAAACCTTTGCAGATCCTAGAGGGAAGTCTCGTTAGACTCATTATACATATTGTTACAAGTAGGATCCACAGAGGGGTTGATGTTTGGAATCTGAGGTCTTTTCCTTTCAATGTTCAGACAGCCAACCTTTCTGTTGGCACTTTCTGGTACATCTCTACTCGATGCAAATCTGTATCTTTTCTTTCTCAGCCATTAAGTTGGTGACATTTTGACCCTGTTGGAACATACAAATCTTTTCCCAAGTTAGTTTTAAAATTTGAATTGCAAGGTTTTGACAAAAAGGTTCATATCTATCTGTACCCCCCCATTTTTTTTTTTTTTCTTTTTTGACCCATGAGTCTCCAGAAGGCGAGTTGTATTATACTTAATTTTTACGTTAAACAAGTATCCAGTTTTATCCAGACACTGTCTACAGGATACATGGAGTTTTGACTTAGTAAAAGTAAATTGTGTATATTAAACAACATTGGTTTACATGCTCTGATAAAAACGGTAAAGTATCTGAGTTAAATGGAGAATAAATTCCTGTTGCCCACACTTGCTTTACATAAAATCTGTAGAACAATAACTTTGGGATTGGCACATACAAATGTTCTCTATAATGTCTCTGTTGTACAGTATCACCTTGTAGCGTTCTCTTTCACCTATAAGATGATTTAACATAAAAATTAATTTTGCTTCCCAAGTTAATCATGATAGTCACCCAAAACAGCATGGGTGAATTTGATGAAATCTGTGCCTTGATTCCACCCTATAGGCATGTATAATACAACTGTCTTCTGGAGACTCATGGGTTAAAAAAAAAGGTTTTAATACGAGAGACTTTCTTGCTTCCCCACCATAGAACAAGGAGAAATATGATGATGATGAGGTCGTTCTCCAACTGTACATTGGAGACAACTATTACAGAGGTAATCTCTTATAAAACCGGTAAAACTGCCTTAATTGACTAATAGACATAGGAACTCTGAAAAGGATTATTCTCTATTCAGAACCAAATATAATACTAAAGTCCTTAAGCTATGCACTTAAGCAAAATATATCAATACAGGAGCTCTGGCATCAGCAATGGATTATTCTAGCAAGGAGATGTTGGCCAGGGGATCCAAGCCCCCACAAAAGGTAAAGGCTCCTTGCCTCTAAACTGGGATACCTGCAAGAAGAGAGGCGATAAGGCCATGCTGCCAAAGACCTAACAAACTGTCAGTCCA
This sequence comes from Rhizomys pruinosus, assembly GCA_009823505.1. Lineage (NCBI taxonomy): Eukaryota > Metazoa > Chordata > Mammalia > Rodentia > Spalacidae > Rhizomys > Rhizomys pruinosus. The sequence continues at coordinate 230,784 of VZQC01011627.1, forward strand.
TGAAAGGAAACAGCCAGAATTGACCAGAGTCCAAGACAACAGCACCAGAGAAAGTAGACTGTTTTGCTTCTCATCCACCTGTGCTCCTTTTCTAAGCCTAGAGAACAATCTGCCGAAGAGGGGGCATGGTAGAATGTAAGGGCTGTGATTGGGGTGAATGATGAAACTACAGCAATATAGCCTGGACACTCATTTGATCAACTTGATTGAACATACAAGCCCCACATGCTGGATGGTGGGACCAAGGGCCTCTGTGAGTTTGGACACAACTGCTTGCAAATTGGTTTTACATGAAGGATGCTTGTACTCATAAATTATCACTTATTGCTAAAAAATGGAAAAAAAAACTGAGAGAAAGACGCAGGACAGTTAAGGCAGAATGCATGATCTGGGATGGGATGGGGTGGGGTGGGGTGGGGGGAAGGGAAGGGGAAATATGCTTGAACTGAATTGGAAAATGATGTATGAAATACACAAAGCATCAATAAAAAAAATCCAGTAGAATGGGGCTGGAGAGTTGGCTCAGTGGTTAAGAGTGCCGACTGCTCTTGCAGAGGACCCGGGTTCAATTCCCAGCACCCACATGGTGGCTAAGACTCGTCTTTAATTCCAGTTCCAGGGGAATCTGACACCCTCTTCTGACTACTGCGGCATTGCACAACACAGGTGCACCAACCTACAAGTAGACAGTACACTCATACACATTAAAAAAAAATAAATAAATAATACTTTAAGAAAATCCAGTAGAAATGGTTATGCAATACATTAAAAGAGAAGAAAAAAATCACCCCAGAGAGCAAGTGGGATTTATCTACATAATAAAGAGATATTTTAATGTATGTAAGCTAATCAAAGTGATACATATATAATATAAAAAAATTAGAATCCAAGAACCACATGATGAACTTAATTGAGGCTAAAAAAATTTTAAAAAAGTACCATATCCTTTCTATGAAAACACTGAACATGTTAGATATTTAAGGAACATTACTCATGATTAGATATTTAGCTAAATATGCTCAATGTATTCACCGTGTGGAGCTCAGGACTAGAATCCCATCACAGAATCATGTGATGACAAGGTATAACTATGTCAATGGAAGGAAACTGAAATTTTCCCTGTAAAATTGGTTTAATGAAGTGATACAATCACCATTTACAGTGAACTGGAACTGTAATAGTCATATAATAATAGTTATATAAGCCTACCAAAAAGAGACAAACAAGAAATAAAAATCATTCAAATTGAAAATCTGAAAATTATTTGTGGCTAAAAATATATTTTTATTAATTTCTCTCATGTATACAGTATTCTTATTCAGCTCCAGGATCAGAGAGGGAGAGAAAAAAGAAAATATGTAGCTAAATACAGAGTATTTAAACTTCTCATTCTTTTCATGTTTTATATTTTAGGATGTGAATGTGTTTACATATTTATTCTTTTCTATGTCCATCCTATGAGCAATAATGCTATAGTCAATGGTAAAATGAATTATAAACATGTTATATTCCAAAATCCTCAGAAGATATCAGAGAAATGAGTGGACTGGTGAATAATATGTTGTACATCAAGGATTCATAAAGAGGTGGATTATTGTTTTGTATGTTAAAGAGCCATAATGACAGCAAAAAGAACAGTAATAAAGAACATGTAGTTTATGCAAATCGGTAAAGTGCAGCCTGTATAGTAACTGTGCTTTTATTGGATTTGTTTTGTCCAACAGCAGAATTATGGCTTATTTTGTGAACAACTTGGAGAAATATTTGATTCACAGCACATTTTACTCATCATTTTTATTTTATGTGTATGAATGTATTGCCTGAATGTATGTAAGTGCATCTTTTTCATGCAATGACCACGGAGGTCAGAAGAGGGTGGTACATCCCCAGGAATGGCAGTTATGGACAGTTGTTAGCTGCCATGTGGGTACTGGGAATCAACACAGGGTCCTCTGAAAGATCAGCCAAGTCCTCTTAAATCCTGAAACATCTCTTCAGCTCCATTTTTTTAAAAATTTAATTTATATTTATTCTATGAGTGTATTGCCTCCATGTATGCAAGCATGCCCATGCTATTGAACACAAGATTTTTATTATCTGGTTCAAAATATACCCATTAGAGAAGCTTTTTCCAAAGCATTTAATACTAAAAGTTATTGTTGTAAGTTACACTACCAAAAGTTTCCAATACATCAGTCTGTTTCTCCTTCAATCTGCCTTTACTTGCGCACAGTTTTTGTGTTTGGTAATGTTTTCAAAATTACGTATAACAAAATTAGCTAGATAGTTTTAGCAAAAATATCATTTGAAAATCATGCACCATTTCAGTCAAAATTATGCCATTGCTATAAAAAGTCCTGCTTTGGCATGCTCTTATGCTTCCCTTTCTACAGAAATTATCATCTTCTAAATCAGGCCCAGCCATAGCAAATGCAAGGCATCTGAGTACACATTACAGCGTGGATACTGTACATCTAAAGATTTAAATATTTCAAATAAACTAAATGTTCTGTAAAATATGTGTTTTATTGATTCATTGAGAATTTAATAGAATGTTTTTTTTTTATGTGTATGAATGTAACTGTCTGCATGTAGGTCTGTGCACCTGCGCCATGCAATGCCACGAGGTCAGAAGAGGGTGTTGGATTCCCCAGGAACTGGAGTTAAAGACGCTTCTCAGCCGCCATGTGGATGCTGGGGATCGATCCCGGGTCCTCTGCAAGAGCAGTCGGTGCTCTTAGCCTCTAGGCCATCTCTCCAGCCCCTGGAATGTATTTGGTCATATTCAGATCTCCTCTCAAATCCACACCCACCTCCTTAACACATCTCTCTTCATGTTTATCAATTTTCTAATGCCTATGGAGTCAAACAATATTCTCCAAATATTTCTAAGTGAAGTCCCATTTCCTGGGTCCTTTTCAATCTAGGCAGTGCCAAACCCTTAAAAGAAATTTTTCTCACTTTCCCAGCAATAAGTCCTGAGTCCTGAGCTTCTGCTGGGACTTCTTGCCCACCTCGCGACTCCATGCTGAGATTTGCCTGGTCTGGGTTTACACAGATCCTGTGTGTGCTTTCCCAGCCACTGTGGGTTTGTATGCATAACTTCCTTGCTGTGTCTCACAAATGCTGTTTCCTCATATTCATCCAATACTTCTGACTCATACCATCTTTCTGCCACTTCTTCCACAATAATGCTTGGGCCTTGAGAGGACAGAAGTGATATAGGTGTCTGTTTAGGGATCATCACTCCACAGTCTCTTACTCTCTACATGTGGGCCAGTTATGGGAATCTGTGCTCACTGCCATCTGCTGAGGAAGAATCTTCACTGGTGGTTTAACGCACACTAATTTATGGATATAACAATAAGTCAATAGGAGTTATTTTAATACTATGTCCACTTAGCAAAATAATAGTACTAGATTATCCCCTTCGGTCTATGACCTATCAAGACAGAGGTCTTTGACCCTGAATTTGGTGTCAAATAAAGTTGTTAGTAAGTAGGGCTTAAATCAAATCAGAAAATTGTTGGTTATTCATAAAATTTGTGCTGTTTTTACAACAAAGTTATATGCTGCCAGGCCATTTGTTAATGAAAATCACAGGCTTCACACCTGGTAAGATTGGTGATTTCTTGGGCTGGAGAGGTGGCCTAGAGGTTAAGAGCACCAACCACTCTTACAGAGGACCTGGGTTCGATCCCCAGCACTCACATGGCAGCTGAGAAGCATCTTTAACTCCAGTACCAGGGGTATCCGACAACATCTTCTGACCTCCACAGCATTGCACGACACAGGTGCACAAACCTACATGCAGACAGTACATTCATACACATACAAAAATAATAAAATTAAAAAATTAAAAAAAATATTGCTGATTTCTTTACTGGTAGGAGACATAGCACCTTCCAGCACCATAAAACTATCCAGTAGTGATGAAGCACTGAGGTCACTCACTATCAGCTTCATTCCTGCATGTTTGCTCTATGACTCATGTATGTAGGGTCTTCAGCAATAGGGTCTTACCATATAGTCCAGGTGGGAACCAAGAGCAACAGCAGTAGCCAGTGATGTTTGAGAGGCTATAGAACTACTCTGATCAACAATTCCTAGAAGGGTGTCCACTGTTGCCACTGAGCTTACTATTTGCTAGACTGTGGTGGATAGTAAAGGGCATTTTCCCTCAATTAGTTAGAGTGCAACTCCATTTACATTCTTTGTATATATGTGGTTACCTTAAGAAGTTTCTATGTTAGTAGGCTTCCATGTGACTTTGTCATTGTGATTGTTGTTTTTTTAATGTGACTTTGTCATTGTTACTGTTTTGTTTCTTGATATAAGATCTCAGTGTATAGACCTAGTTGGCCTGGGACTCACTAGTTAGAGTAGCTGGCCTCAAAATCACAGAGATCTGCCTGCACTGACTCACAAGTTCTGGAATTAAAGGAATGTGCTCCATACTTGGCCCCATATGACGTTTTTATAATACCTTTATTAATTGTTCATCCCCATGCTATGTTCTTTACACTGCCCTTCTACTCTCTAACACATTTAACCTTTCGTATCCCATTATTTCCCTTTCACTCCCTTTATCACTGAATTCTGTCTCCCTCCTTGGCACTTTACTAGTTTCCTTACCTATATATTTTCCAAACGAAGCACACATATCCAACAAATCTAAGCTATTATCCCCATATGAGTTAGAACATGTGACATTTGTCTTTCTTGGTCTGGCTTTCCTTGCTCAGAATGTTTATTTTTCTTTGCATATCCATCTATTGTCTTGCAAATATCATAATTTCATTCTGCTAACAACTGAATAATATTCCATTGCATAAATGTAGCAGGAGTTCATTACCTATTCATCAGTTCATGGCCCTCTATAGTATTTCCATGTCTAGGATTTTGTGAACAGAGTAGCAATGAGTGTGGATGAGTAGGTTTCTCTCTAGTAGGATATAGATTCTTTTGAGGATATATCCAAGAGCTGTAAAGCTGGATCATGTGATAGATCTATTTCTAGCTTTTTGAGTAACTTCCACCCTGATTGCCATAGTGTTTCTTCTTGGATATTGAAGCTTCCTAACATCCTGAGTGACTTTTTTTGTTATTGGAGTCTGCTTACTGTAAACTTGAAATATGATGCCATAGACTATGACCTCTGCTCTGTTTTGCATCCAGTTTTTGATATCCTGCATTATTAGGAATCTTGCACATAGGCCCATGATTTTATTATGTTCCTGGAAGGAAATCACTTGACATACTATCCCTGTGCATAGAACTGAGGTAATAATACCTAAAGAAACCAATAGTAATTTCAGAAACATTTGGCCTGAGGTAATAATACCTAAAGAAACCAATAGTAATTTCAGTCTCAGTCCCCCACTGTATGATCCAAATTTTGGATGCTCAAGTTCTAAATGGGATGTTCCCATGGCCAAGGGAAGGACTCAGAAATAAAACCTAGTAAGTATCCATAGTCAGTATGCAAATACATTTAAACGTTTTCCTAGAATGTAAACACATTATCAGTGACTTGTCACGTGGAAAACAATTTTGATGTCTTGGTAGCATCTAAGTGAAATCCCAACTGATCCTTTCCAGATGTCATAGAAGAGAGTGGCCCAATTTAAGAATAGAATGCATGTCATTTTAATAACAATTTAATAACAATTAATAACAATGCATGTCAAATTAAATTCAAGTATACCAAGAGTAGTAAAGAGAAATATATCAATTCAAATGTATCCAATAATGTATAATATGGTGCATTTTGATGTATAACAATACCTTCATTATGTAATGTTCATATGTTACTTCTCATCTATCTTTATCATTATCATCACCCACTGTCCCTAATCTCACTGATTTTGGATACTACCACCACAGAATATTTGTTATAAGTGTACTTGAAGTAATAATACAGAGATCCAATAGATTGAAGATGTCAGGGCCAAGTCTATACTCACATTTCTTTGAATGATACATAAAAATAGGTGAAATAGTTTTCCAGAAATTGCTGCCTGCCCATTATCCTGCTGACCATTTATGAATTTATCTATTATCATTACAATTAAGCAAAAATGGTAGAATGAGCCTATACTTAGTGCCACCAATGGTAGTCAATTTAAAGGAGACACGGCTGTAATCAGAGATGTGCCACAGTCATTTTATTTCACTATATATAAATGATATACTTGCTTGTTTCATCAAGTTATATGTGTATTCCTAAAATCACTGTGTTATTTTTTTCTTTCTTTTACTTACTACATATTAAACATGTTAACAAATCTTCAAATATTTAAGTCTTGGGGCTTTTGCACAGGATCCAGGTTTGGTTCTCAGCACTCACATTCAGACTATCAGTCAAAGTTCATAATTCCAGTTTCAAGATATCTAATGCACTCTTCTGATCTCTTGGAGCATCATATACAGGGACACACTGGGGCCATAATTTACAGGGGCACCCATGAACGCAGAACACTCATACACTTAAGTATAAAAAATGCATATTAAATATTTAAGTTTCTATATCACCAGATCATTTTCCCCAAAATTTAACAAATCTTATGTGTATTTGTTTCGATGAATACATAGTTTTTTGGACATTTTAGTTATTATGTTCCAGTAGTGTTTCCAATTATTTATAATAAACCAACCTATATTATGTCTTATTAGTTCCATCTTGTTGTAACAGTTATGTGTTCTTAAATATTCTAAACTTTCCTTTTATCATGATTAAATTGCTAATCTTTTGTGTTTTGAAATGCCACATTGAATAAAGGAAAGTAGCTTGTAGACAAAAGCATTAAAATGCCTTGAATTTAATGGTATATTATTTTTTCTTATTTCCTTTTTCCCAATATCTTATTTTTCATTTATTCTAAAATTGCTCATTAGAAATTTTCAAACTAAAAAGTAAGAAATTCTTATGCTTTTGTCTCAGTATATATTAGCAAAGGTTAAATTTCAGTAAATGAGAGTATTTATAACTCAATAGGAAAAAAATGGTATAATTTTATGTCCATCAGTGGAAATTATTTGGGAAGTACATTTATTTTAAATGCTTTTCGGCAAATATTAAATATCATTCCTTTCAACTTTATCTTTCAGTTACATGTGAACAAATATCTTTTGAATATTTAGCAGCTCCTGTTTTCTTAAAGTCTTCATGATTCCACATTTAGCTAAAGCTGTTCATGTAATGAATGCCTGTAATTGAGAACTAGAAATCCAACAAATCTCATCACATTTCATGCTCTATTTTTACTGCAATAGATTAATCTTAAAGAAAAATCTGAAATTATTCTCAAGTAGTTTTACATAGTTAAATGGTGACAATACTTCATATAGAGGTGATGCTTCATTAGTTTTTTATTTGCATTCATTTATACTTACATATGTGCAAATGAAAACAAAATCCTCTATAATTATCTGTGCTGTAGAAAATGGCAATAACCAGTTTAATTAGTATAATTAAAATAAATTAAATAACAGATGCTAATAAATTATTTTCCATGATATTAGTAGGATGGAGAATTAAACCAAATCAAGCCCATATTATTTTTACCATACTATCTACTTTACAGCTTAAAAATCCAATATTTCATTTAATATGGAACACTTCAGGAATTTGCAGGTCATTCTTGTGCAGAGGTCATAGTAATTTTCTCTGTATCATTTCAATTTTAGTATGTGTGCTGCCAAACAGAACATACACATACACATGCACACACACATACACACACACACACACACACACACACATAGTGGTGGCACTGAGATTGAATTCAAGGCATCACACTAGGCATGCACTTTGCCATACTAAATCTTTCACTTGGTTTAAGGAATATATATTATAACACAGCATACAGCAGTATATTCCCTGCAATTTTCTAAAAATGAGTAGAAAATTATGTGGATACTCCATTACAGTCAACAATAAAAGCTACAGAAAAATATGCAGGTTGATGAGAAAGAAAATGATGAGGTTGTTAAAAGCACATTTTGTTTAGTAACTACTTATGGTAATCTAAGATAGTTGAAAAGAGAGTCATGAAGATATTGTTAAAGGATAGCTTTAACATTTAGACATAGTAGGATTTAAAGACAGAACTTGATTAGAGTCTACTAAGAACACCATTTTTGATGTATCAGGGATCAAGATTAGAATTTAGAGGACAAAACAATAAAAGTTGGTAAGAAAAATCTCTTGTAATCCATGAGCTATTCAAGTACTTTGGATTTTCTTTCAATTGAAAATGAAAACGTAACTGTAGGAGTTTACTTTTCAGATGATCTTTTGGCTGTATGGTGATGAAAATTTTGTTAGTGATATATGACAGAGGCAAAGACACCTAGTGGACACTTCTGCTAAAATTCAGAAGACCCAAATTCAGTTCCCACCGTCCACATGGGGTAGCTCAAAATCTCCTGTAGCTCTAGTTATGGGGGAGCTTCTCCCTTTTCTGAACAGAACAGGAATCCCCTCACATGTGGTGCATATAAATAAACACATGTAAGCCCATATATACATGCAAAAATATTTTTTTAGAAATCTCCAAGCAGTTAGAGTGAGAGAAATTAATAAAAGTATAACTACAAAAACACAAACCTAGATCAAGAATGAAAACAGAAATTAAGGTGAAAAGAAGCAACACATATCTCTCAAAAATAACCTTAAATATTAATGGTCTAAACTCCCCAGTCAAAAGAAATAGACTGGGAGTATGGTTTAGAAAATAGAATCCATCTATATGCTATCTAAAAGAAACCCTTGTCACACTCAAGGACAGGCACCAACTTTAAGTGAAAGGATGGAAAAAAAATATTCCAAGCAAATGGTACCAAAAATCAAACAAGAGTTGCTATTCTATTATCAGACAAAATAGATCTCAAAGTAAAACTAATCAGAAGAGACAAAGAGGGCCATTACATCCTTATCAAAGGATGACAATTTGACAATCAAAAATATGTATGTACCAAACTCTGGTGCACCAAACTTTATAAACACAATCATTCAAGGCCTTAAGGCACAGATTAATCCTAGCACACTAATAGTGGAGGAATTCAATACCCACTGAGCCTTTTTGGATGGTCAACTGGACAAAGCATAAACAGAGAGACATCTGAACTGAACAATACAATATAACAAATGGACCTCATAGACCTCTGAACTGAACAATACAATATAACAAATGGACCTCATAGACCTCTATGGAATATTCCACACCAACACCAGAGAATATACTTTCTACTCTGCACCCCATGGAACTTTCTCCAAAATCAACCACATACTGGGAAACAGAATAAACCTCAGTGTGGGGGTTGCACCGGGTGTCTTAACCAGCACTGGACCCGTGGGACTGGCTGGACTGAGGAGGGTCAGATGTGTCTGCTAGCTCTTTCCGCAGCCTCCCTGTCCCAGGAGACAATCAGTCGCAGCAGGGAGCCAAGTCAAACAAGGTCTCATTTATTGTGGGCAACACAGCAGTTTATAAAGGCAAAAACCACAAAGATGTTTCCATGGTGCCAAGTGGGCAGCCAATTGTTTCAAAGGGCCAGGTAGCATGCAGGCTGGATGTAATGATTATTCCATAGACCTTAATGGGAGACAGGTACTGATCTCGAGCTGTCCACGAATAGGGAAGTACCTCTGAGCTTATCAGAATTCCCCTTTTACTTCCTCCCCTTTTCAGTTTGTGGTCATAGTGACCATTGTAGTTACAATGGTTTACATGACTCTTTGGCTGAAGTTATTCGGTAGGCGGGGGGACAGTCAGTGAAACTCGAGCCAGGCTTAGAGCTTTCCAACAGGCCACATTTTTGGAGAGCCTGTAGGGCCCAACATCTCCCCCTTTTTGTCTTGTATGGGGGGGGGGTCAGCATGGCCCCTGTCTTAGGTTGTCTGAGGTTACCTCTACTAGGCTTAACCGTCATAGGGAGTTAAAGGCAGCTTTTGGCCAAACCCCTGTCTTAGGTTGCCTAGGGGTAGTCAGATCTTATCCGTCATTGGGTGCCATGTGTCTCCTCCCCTCCCCCTCTTTGCCGCACTGTCCCCTGTCTTAGGTTGGCCTCTCTTTGAGGACCCTTACCCATCATCAGGGCAAAACAGTGGGCAGGGGGTTTTATCAGGGCCATATCTGGCTCGCAGTGTCATAAGTTGAATTTTCTGGGCCTTGTTTTGTATCAGATGAGTCAACCTGTTAAAGATGCAGGGTCCGATGGTGCAAGCAAGTAACACTATTATAAGTGGGCCAGCTATGGCTGATAATGCCACAAGCTTACATCCTCTACAGGTTAGGAGATGTTATAAGCCACAGTAAGACCCTGTCATATTTAACAGGGGGGAAAATTGTAATTCATGGATTAACATATCCAAACATGTGTCTATGCTAAAGTAACCTACCATAACTATTAGTGCTGCTTAAATACCTATATATCTAATTGCTTGTTCTTCATTAGTAGGATCGAAAGGTTATTCCTGGACAAACTGTCAGCCCATGAAAGGAAACAGCCAGAATTGACCAGAGTCCAAGTCAACAGCTCCAGAGAGAGTGGACTGTTTTACCTCTCATCCACCTGTGCCCCTTTTCTAAGCCTAGGGAACAACCTGCGGAAGAGGGGGCGTGGTAGAATGTAAGGGCTGCGATTGGGGTGAATGGTGAAACTACAGCAATGTAGTCTGGACACTCATTTGATCAACTTGATTGAACAAACAACCTGTCACCCCCCACTGGATGGTGGGGCTGTAGGTGTTTGGGCACAACAGCCTGCAGATAGGTTTTGCATGAAGGATGCTTGTACTCATGGATTATCACTTATAGCTAAAAATGAAAAAAAAAACTGAGAGAAAGATGCAGGACAGTTATGGCAGAATGCATGATCTGGGATGGGGTGGGGGTGGGGGGGAGGGAAAGGGAAATAAGCCTGAACTGAATTGGAAAAATGTATGAAATGCACAAAGCATCAATAAAAACTAATTAAAAAGAAAAAAAGAGTTGTTAACCAAGGCGACCAGTCAAACCATTGGCTGAACCAGCTCTCGTCATAATTTTGTTGCCTATCTTCTATTCCCTTTTGAATCTCATCCAGATTTTTTGTAATGATCCCTGAGTGATCTGCATAAAAGCAGCAGTCCTCCCCAATGCTCTGCAAATTCCCCCTTGTTCAAGGGTTAGGAGATCCAGTCCTCTCCGATTTTGGAGGACTACTAGTGCTAGGGAGTCTAGGGATTTTTTGAAGTATCTGAAAGTGGTTTCCACTCTATCAAGGTTGACATCAATCTGCATCTTGAGTTCTTGATATTTAGTATTTACCGGGGCCAGAGAGGCCCCTCCCAGACCAGTTCCTGCTGCCCCAAGCCCCAGAAGGGAAGTGATTGCCAGCGCAGTAATGAGTTCCATCTTCTCCCTGTGGTTACTTTGCCTGGCGACCATTTCTTCATTAGAATGATATAATACGTGGGGCATCACTGCCACCATAGCACAGGTATTGTTGCCCTCTTTAAGAACTGCAGTTGCTATGCAGGGCATGAGGCCTGAATGTTGACATAGCCAATATATTCCCTGTTCTGAGGGTATTATCCATTCATCATCATCAGTATTGCCAGTAACATTCTGACATCCTTCCCTTGGAGAGACTTCTAGGGCAGATGTTATAGAAGTGAAATTTGTTCCCTGGAGGGGTAAACTCAGCCCTATTCCTTTAATATTTTGTTTTACATTAGACCATCAGGGGCCCCGTCTACATTCTGAGGACATGTTTTTCTTCATAAAATTCCCAGTATACCCTAGGGTTTCATAGTATGGTGGCTCGGGACTAAGGCACAGCCAGCATGACCCTGTTAACTCAGGCCTGGTCTCATTCAAGGCTTCATAAGATATCTCTACTGCTGCTTCCCAGGAGCTAGTTTTGCTCCCAGCTTTACCCTTGTTGTGTCCTTTTCCCTTTCCTTTGCCCTTACATTTTCTCTTGGTGGTGTGAGGTTGGAGGGTGCTATATACTGTTGGTGGTAGACTTGTTATAGTTTTTGTTTTGGTAGGGGTTGGATTTGGGGCATCTGGCCCCACCTGAATCTCATTAGCAATGGGATTCACTTGTCTCCTGATGGAGAACATTACTCCATTATCTTAACCTTCTCGGTATAGTCTAAGGCCCCATATCATTCCAACTTACCAGCTTTCTTCCTTTTTTCCCTCATCAGTGAACATCACCCGAATGGGGTTACATTGTAAGTGTTCACAATCTTTTCCCATTATTTTTCCACCTTAATAGGACCTCTATGTTGGATCCAACATCTGGATCTGGTGGTCTCACACCCCCAAGACTTACAATAAAAATCCCCTGGCCCACCACAGTCAGATATCTGTTGTGCAGTCCATCCACTCCCAGGACACACATATATGGGGTAATCTTGAATCGCTTCTCGATGTTCCTTGTATAGGCAGTGGTCATTTCTCCAGCAGTCACTGCCCCAGGTTCCTCAGGCCAAGTCACAGAGGTCAAAGTAAAGTGGTGGCCACCATGTTGATGGCGTTGTGTCCTTCGTGGTGGAGTTGAGGACTCGTCCAGTTGCAGGGTCACTGATTATCCATGTCACTCTTTATGGTTGGTGGGCGTTAGGGTCCTGTGCTTCCATCATCATTGTTGCCATCCATGTGACCATTAGAAGTCTCAGGAACCATGCTATCTGTGAACAAGAATAGACATAAGGACTCCTCAAGGGTTTTTAGCCCTTGGATTTAATTATGTTATTGTTCCTTTTCCGAGGAGGTCGGTAGGAACTTTAAGTTCCTTGCCGGTATCCAGATTGGTGCTTCTTCCCCAATAGGATATACACATCCAAAGCCTCTCCCCATCGTGATTAGTGGGTCTGGGCCTTTCCATTGGTGTGTTAAAGGTACTTTCCATTTGACCTTTACTTGGGGGTTAAGGCTTGCTTGTCCCCAATATTTTTGGAACCTAGATTCCGTCATGTCCTTGGAAAAATTAAAATATTTATGGCAAACAAGGCTTGTGCCAACTGCAGGTGGGGGCTTACTCCCCTTTTTTGTTTTTGAATTGCTCCTTGAGATATTGATGGTTTCTTTCTACAATAGCTTGCCCTTGGGGGTCATAAGGAATTCCAGTAGTGTGTTTAATTCCCCATCTTTCAAGAAAGTTTGCAAGGGTCTTATAGGTAAAGCAAGGCCCATTGTCAGTTTTAATCTGACTGGGCAGTCCCAGCGTTGCAAAGCATTGAAGGAAGTGAGACTGAGCATGTTTAGCTCTTTCTCCAGTGTGGGCTGTGGCCCAACAGGCTCTAGAATGGGTGTCAATGGACACAAAAACATATTTAAGCTTGCCAAAAGCAGCAAAGTGAGTGACATCAGTTTGCCAGAGAGCATTAGGTCATAAGCCTCGAGGATTAACTCCTTGGGGTTGAAGCGGGGGTACCTTAAGGAAGGGTTGGCAAGATTTACACATTTGAACAATTTTTTTCAATTCTTTTATAGGCACTTGAGGGAACTTTTGGTGTAGACCTCTCCAATTTACATGGGTTAGCTCATGAAAGTTTATAGCTTCCTGAGCTGTTAGAATGTTAGGCCCCGAGGCCAGCTGATCTGCCAGGGCATTGCCCATAGATAAGAAACCAGGAAGGCCCGAGTGTCCCCTAAGGTGTTGAAGGTATATTGGGGCATTTCTTCCTTCTAAAAGGGCCTTAAGCTCTACCATAAGAGGAGAGATTGGGTTACTGTCCAGCCTAATGTGAGCCTGTGGTAAATGAGGTAGAAGGTTGGCCACATATAAACTGTCAGTAAAAAGGTTGCAGGACTCCTGAATGTCCTGTACTGCCATTATGACTGCTAATAATTCCTTATATTGGGCAGATCCTTGGCTTGGCTGGAATCTTTGACTGGTTGGGGTGGAACTGTTCTCTCTAAAGGCCACATAGGCTGAGCCAGCTTTCCCTCCATCAGTGAAAATGCATGGTGCATGTGGTATAGGTTCTTTTATAAACAGAGAGGGCATTATAAGCTCTAGGAGGAATTTTTGCAGGAAGGCTGCCCACCTAGAATGTCCGAAATGACAATCCAATTTTCCCATGAAGCCTTCTAAAGAAATAGCTAGGTGTGAATGGTTGCGAGCCAGCCATTCAACATCTTTCAACCTGTACAGGAGGATGATGTCATGTGGATCTATCCCATAATGTCTCTGTGCCTGAGTTCTTCCCCTTATAATAGCATCTGCCAGCTGGTTTGTTTGGGAGTACGCTCAAGGTGTACCAACCATGGATGTATGTATCCATTCCAAAGGAGCCCCCTCCTGGGTGATAACTGCTATAGCCAGGCTCTGTCCTGTAAGGACCCAAAGGGACAGAGGGCAGTCCGTAGAATACCTCCTCAGAAAACAGTGATGTAAAGCATTCTGAAAGATCTTGAGTATTTTTTGGTGTTCTGGGGTGAGGAAGAGTGCTTTGGCTTCCAATATCCAATATATAAACAAAATAGAAAGCCTGAAACCTAGACAAGTCAATACTCCATAAACAAGGAGGAGGAAAGGAAAAAAAGCATCTGAAGGAGGAAAGCAAAACCATCCGCTAACATAGTGAAAAGGTATTTGTGATCTGAGCCACAAAAGGGAAACCCACATGCCAGGGACATGACAAAGGGACAACATGGGAAAGGCACAGGATAATCCCACATCAAGCTCTACCAAACCTGTAGGAGATAGCTACAATGGGAAACCCTTGGAGGAGACCCAATGAACAGATCCTAGAGGAATAATTGCAGACCTATGCAGAGAAATTAAAGAAAATAAAGAAGAATTCAGAGAACTGAAGAGAGAGAATGAAAAACTCAAAAAGGACCTAGAGGGATACAATGACAAATGTTGGAAAGAACTAAAGGAATAGATTGATAAACTCCAGAAAGAACTAGAGGGAGAAAAGAAAAAAAAAAAACTCCAAAAGGAAGTAGAAACACTGAAAAAGGAAGCCAACCAACGAAGTAAGGAGCAACAAGAAGAGACTGAAAGCACCAAGAAGAGATTGAGAAGCTCAAGAAGGAAATGGAAATACTAAAGAAAACACAGGATGAAATGAAAAAGGAATAAGAACACTCATCCAATCAAGAAGAAAGGAAAGGAAAAAGCGTCAGAAGTAGAATAGAAGAAGCAGAACAAAGAATATCAGATCTGGAAGATAACACAGAGCAATTAAAAAGCTCAAATAAAGATTATGAAAAATTTAAAAAAATACACAAAAGTGGAACAACCAGGAAATATGGGACACTATGAAAATATCAAATCTCCACATCATAGGAATAGAGGAAGGAGAAGAATCTCAAGAGAATAGTATTGATCAGATCTTCAACAGAATAATAGATGAAAATTTCCCCAGGATTTCAGATACATTTAATCTATTCCCAGGATTTCAGATACATTTCATCCATTTCCTCTAGGTTTTCAAACTTAGGAGAGTATAGGTTTTTGAAATATTCCCGTATGATTGTCTGGATGTTTTCATTGTCTCTTGTGATATTTCCCCTTTCATCACAGATTGTATTGATTTGGAGTTGCTCCTTCTTTCTTTTAGTTAACTGGGCTGTCTATCTTGTTTATTCTCTCAAAGAACCAAATTTTTAATTCATTGATTTTTTTTGTATGGTTTCCTTTGTTTCTATTTCATTGATTTCTGCTCTGATTTTTGTTATTTCTTCCTGTCTGTTGCATTTAGGGTTCATTTGTTGTTGTCTCTCAAGTGTTTTTAGCTGCAGTGTTAGATCTTTCACTTGTGCTCTCTGTGTTTTGTTTTCGTTTGTTTCTTTGTTTTATGATGTAGGGACTCAGGGCTATAAACTTCTCTCTTAGGACTGTTTTTAAAGTGTCCCATAGGTTTTGTTGTGTTGTATTATCATTGTCATTCAATTCCAGGACTGCTTTTATTTCTTTCTTTATTTCTTCCTTGACCAGTTCATTATTCAGGAGTGTCATTTAGTCTCCATGTGTCCTTGTAGATACTAAGGCTTATTCTGGTGTTGATATTGAGCTCTATTGCACTGTGATCTGTTAGAATGCATGAAATTATTTCAATCTTTTTGTAATTGTTGAGTTTTTTTTTTTCTGTGTATCTGTATGTGGTCTATTTTAGAGAATGTTCCATGGGGTGCTGAGTAGAAAGTGTATTTTCTGGTGTTTGGGTAGAATATTCGGTAGATGTCTGTGAGGTCCATCTGTTGTATTTATCATTCAGTTCAGATGTCTCTCTGTTTATTTTTTGTCCTGTTGATCTGTCCACAGGACTTAGAGGGGTACTGAAGCCCCCTACTATTAGTTTGTTGGGGTTAATCTGTGCTTTGAGGTCCTTAAGAATTGTCTTTATAAAATTTGGTGTACCAGAGTTTGGTGCATACATATTCATGATTGTGAAGTCTTCATGGTCAATTGTTCCTTTGATAAAGATGCAATGGCTCTCTCTGTCTCCTTTGATTTCTCCCACTTTGAATTCCATTCTGTCTGATATTAAAATAGCAACACCTGCTTTCTCCTGGGCACCATTTGCTTGGAATATTTTTTTCCCATCCCTTTACCTTAAGTTGGTGCCTATCCTTGAGACTGAGATGGGTTTCTTGTATACAGCATGTAGATGGGTTCTGTTTCCTACTCCAATCTCCCAGTCTATGTCTTTTGATTGGGGAGTTTAGTCCATTAATATTTAAGGTTATAATTAAAAGATGGATGTTGCTTTCTTTTACCTTATTATCCATTTGCATTTTTAGTCTTGGTTTCTACTTCTGCAGTTATGTTTTTATTAGTTTCTCTTTCTAGGTGCTTGGGGATAGTTGCTCCTCTCTCCTGTCCTTTGAATTGTTTCAAGTAGTCTCTGAAGGGTTGGTTTTCCAGACATGTATTCCATCATCTTGTTCATGTCTTGGAAGATTTTTTCTCTCTCCCTCAACTATAATTGACATTTTTGCTGGGTATGGTAACCTGGGTTGGCATCCACAGTCCTTTAACACTGGGAATGCTTTGCTCCATGTTCTTCTTGATTTCATGGTTTGCACTGAGAAGTCAGTTGTAATTTTGATGAGCTTCTCCTTATATGTAACTTGTTGTTTCTTCTCTTGTGGTTTTCAGAACTTTGTCTTTGTTTTGGGAATCTAGCATTTTAATTATGATATGGCGTGGGGAGTTTCTTTTCTGATCTTGTCTGTTTGGAGATCTATGTGCTTCTTGTATTTGTATGGGTTTGTCTTTTTTTAGTTTGGGGAAATTTTCTTCTATTATTCTGTTGAATTTATCAATACTATTCTCTTGGGATTCTTTTCCTTCCTATATTCCTATGATGCAGAGGTTTGATGTTTTCATAGTGTCCCATATTTCCTGGTTGTTCCACTTTTCTGTATTTTTAAATTTTTCATAATCTTTACCTGAGGTTTTTAGTTGTTCTGTGTTATCTTCCAGGTCTGATATTCTTTGTTCTGCTTCCTCCATTTTTTTCTGAGGCTTTTTCTATTCCTTTCCTCTTGATTGGATGAGTGTTCTATTTCCTCTTTCATTTCATCGTGTGATTTCTTTAGTATTTCCACTTCCTTTTTGAGCTTCTCAATCTCTTCTTGGTGCTTCTTACTTCCCTGGTTGGCTTCCCTTTTCAGTGTTTCCACTTCTTTCTGGAGTCTGTAATTTTCGCTTTTTAGTTCTCTCCAACATTTGTCATTGTCTCCCTTTAGGTCCTTCTTGAGTTTTTCGATCTCTCTCCTTAGTTCTCTGACTTGTTCTTTACATTCTTTAATTTCTCTGAATAGGTCTGCAATTGTTTGTCTAAGATCTGTTTCCTGGGTCACCCCCCCCCCCCAGGGGAATCCAACTGTAACAATCTCCCTCAGGTTTGGTAGAGCTTGGTGTGGAATCATCCTCTCATCCTGCACCTTTCCCATCTTGTCCCTTTGTCATGTCCCTGGCATGTGGGCTTCCCTTTTTTGCCTGCATTATGGTATGAATCACAAATGCCTTTTCACTGTGTTAAAGGCCTGCTCTGCTTGCCTTCTTCAGATGCCCCTCCCCTTTTTTCTCCTTGTTTATGGAGTATTGACTTGTCTAGGTTTCAGTCTTTCAATTTTGTTTATATATTGGAAGTCTAATTGACTCTTCCCTTTCAATTTGGCTCTGAAAGTTCTCCTGAAAATCCACTTGGATGTTCAGCAATTCCAGGTGGGGGAGGGGGTATGCCTACCTGACATAGCCCGTGCCCCAGTACTCTGTGCTTCAGGTGGTCCCAGGATGTCCCTGATCCAAGCCCTGAGCACTCAAGTCTCACAGTGGCAACAGGCCCACTTTTAATACCAGCTAGAAGGGCAACTCTGCCCCCAAAGCTACACCAAGCAATGATTTAATAGGCCCACCTTTAATCCCAGCCAGTATGGTGACTCTACCCCACCAGCCACGCAAGACAAAGATTTAGCTATCTAACAAACCAAGGAATCAGTTATCCAACAACACAGGAGTAGATCTATCCTAAAATCTCCCTGGCTGAAGTGCCCGACTCCTACCTGTGCTTCAGGTGGTCCTGGGAAATCCCTGCTCTAAGCCCTCGACCCTCTTGTATGTGTCTTATGTATGCTTATACCATTGATGTAGATTAATTTGAGGAAGTTTCAGGAACTCATAAGTCTCTGTTTCCATATAGTCATGCACCTCCTCTACTGGCTCAGTCTTTCTCTTCCCTCCTCTCCAATGGTCCCTGAGCCCTGAGTGAGTGAAGTCTGATATAAGAATCCTGTTCACTTTGCAGAATCACATTCTCTGTGCTTTGACCATTTTTGTCCTTTGGTGTTCATTGCCATCTGTTACATGGGGAAGCTTCATTGATGAGAATTGAGAGATGCATTTGTATTCTCTCTAGTCTTTGTTCAACTATGTTCTTTGAGCTTTAGGTCTAGAAGGGGTTCTATTGTAGATGTATTACTGAGGTTTGGGCATCATACCAACACTTTTTCTCTGTGTGTGACCAGTTGCGGAGCTCTATAGTAGTTTCCATCTGTTGCAAAATAAGCTTCATTGATGAATGGTGAGAGACAGGATTTTTTTGCAAATATATGGATATGTATTTGGATATAGAAATAAATTATTCTTGTCTAAGGATGTGAAAATATAGGTTTATTCACTTGGTTCTATAACAATGCTGGTCATGTGTTCTTGCCTATGTTTACAATGTCACACATGAGTTCCTTCTCAGTGAACAGGCCTTAAGTCCAATTAGACACATACTGATTATTCCAAAGATGAAAAAGTATTACTACTGCACCAATAGAGACAGTTTCTGAGCCAGTCATTGTGGTTCATGGGATTTACAGCTGCATAGGATCATTGATTATCTTTCTCTCTTGGCAGTTGCATAGTATTCGCTGATGCTGTGAGAGCTAGATTTCAAAAAGCAGGCCTTCATGTCAGTTTGAGCTCAACTGCTCCTAGATCTATGTCTGAACTATGTCTTATCTTCAGCAATAGGTCTGTTGCTGTGTTGACAGCAATCAAAGGATGTGATCATAGCCTGCATTATCTGGGAAACATCTTAGACAACACTCAACAACCACTAAAAGGGAAATTTCTCTTGTGGGCAGTTTGATTTTTATTATATATCCTTAAGCTATACTCATGTATACACACACACATATGATATAATATTTTTCTGTAAGCTTTTGAATGAATATATTTCCTATGTTTATTACACCACTGAAGCATTATTTATCTTTCCTTCCTCTCTCCACCTTAGTTGAGAATTATTTATTTTTGTTTAAAATCCACATAACTTTTTTTCCACAGATAAGAGTGATTTTTCCTAATGCAATTGTGTTATGAAAGATGTCGTTTTGCTGGCTACCATAACACAATAACATGGGTTATATGGGTTAAAAGTAGAATTAAGTTAGAGGGGGGTGCTGGAGAGATGGCCTAGGGGTTAAGACCGCCGTCAGCTCTTACAGAGGACCCAGGTTCAATCCCCAGTATCCACATGGCGGCTGAGAACCATCTTTAACTCCAGTTCCAGGGGAATCTGATTCCCTCTTCTGACCTCCACAGCATTGCATGACACAGGTGCACAGACCTGCATGCAGACAGTACATTCATACACATAAAGAACAAATAAAATTAAAAATAAATAAAAAAGAAGTTAGAGGGCTAGAAATGATGCTAATACAATGGTAATGTATGAAATTCTTAATTATATATGCATACACACACACAACACATAATATATATAAATATATATATATATATATATATATATATATATATATATATATATTATGAAACAGAAGGAAAACAGCTTATTTTAATTCTCAATGCCCTGGCATCTGGAAAATTGAGGTCAGATTGCCAGAATGGTCTGCCCTGTTGATAGTATGTAGGAATAGCTGTTTTAATATGGACATGTTCTGAACAAATGGTTTTAGAGTTAACTATACAACTGTTAGGAGCATACTTAGCATATAGAAGTTGTGTGAATTAGAAGTAGTTAGGATTAACCTAACAGTAGATAATGTGTGAAATATTGCAACCTTAAAGAAATTTGCAAATTTTAAACTTAGCTCAGCAAGAGGCCTGTATCAGCTTAGGGCTGCTTTAGAGATAAGCACTCAGCACTAAGCTAGGCACAGAGGGGCTGAACAAAGCCCAAAAGACTGATCTCAATTGATTAGGTGACCAGAGGCGGCATGGACACAAGGACCTGATAACCAGTCCTGGTCCCATGCCTTGACTGAGGGATGACTCCAGACAAGAAAGATAACCACCTGCTATTCAGGGGGGATCCTCGGCACCAGCCTGAGATTAGTACCTGTGACTCAGTGCACTTCACCCACCCAGTTGTGGACTATTTAAGCTGGGAAGTGTAGAATGACTACACTTGCTCTCACTCCCCCTTGGGGGACCTGCTGTGAGATGGCACTGTGAACCTCTCAGCTGAGAACACCCAGACATGCTGCCCCTGTGACACCAGTTTACCTGAAATGCATGCTGACCCTGATGGCCACTGCTGCTGCCTGGACCGGCCTGCCTAAGCTGCCATAGCCCCTGGTCTGAGAGAGATCTGCTTCAGCAAATCAACCAACATGGACTCCCTAGCATGGACCTCCTCCATCACTTCCAAGGGGATAAGACAATGCCATGTAGGTGAGCAGCCTTGAGGAGACAGGCCAGGACAGGACAGAATAAAAATTATAGAATTAACCTGTGTGGGAATTAATAAAATTAGATTGTATTATAACATTTGTGTCCTGGATTCCTTTGGACTTAGCCCATACTAGTCCATGCTCAAGGCAACAGCTCAAAAGTTAATCTTATCTTAACTCATTGTAATATAAACAAGAGTTCTAGGGCTTAAATTCCTCTTGTAAAGTTAGCATGTAGCAGTAATTCCTCAGGACAATTCTTTCCCCTTAACCTCAAAGTAATGTATTAATATTTCTTTCACTGTCTCTTTGTCTCTTTCTCTGTCTTTCTCTGTTTTTCTCTTTGTGTGTGTGTGTGTGTGTGTGTGTGTGTGTGTGTGTGTGTTTCAAACACTGGAAATAGCTTCAGATATTCATTGGAAGCCATGAGGATTATTCCATTTGTGATACAAATAAATAAATAGAATGAAATTGATATATTTGTTGGTGCATGTCCTTCCAGGTACAAGGATCAGAAAGGACAAAATTCTTCTGATAAGACATAGGTTCAGGGATTTTTACTTCCCAATTTCATTCTGGCTATTCTGCTCCAGTAAAGAGAAAGTGAAAAGGCCTTTGTTCAGGAACACAGTTCCAACAGAATTCTGAATTACAAGTTCTCAGCTATTTGGTTCTCCTCTTGGCTTAAAGTGGATGCTAAAAGTCTGGCTGTTTTTATTCAAGTCTATCTACAATGTGAAACTGCATAGCATCCACCACAATGGAATTCTTTAAAATCCCAAAGCCTGAAATGTTTTAACTCCTATCTGAAACCATAGATGCCTTATATGAAATTTGATCATTTTAAATGGGTTGAATTATTTCTCCTATAAAACTGAGGAACTTCATGATAATTATGGGCATTTTCAGATTTTACTTATCAACTAAACAGATTCACATAAAATAGTGTATATATCCCAAATAATAATAAATGGAAAATAAGTTCTGTCTGACTGTAAATAGATATTCTACACTGAAATACCATTAGGAAAACCAAACACCATTGGTCTTTTAATATTAAAAATAATTACAAATTATTTTTAAACATTTAATGAATGTTATGCATAAAAATTAAACTATGTCCTTGTCCTCTTGGCAATCTTTTATTTTTCAACTGCATTTTTTATGACTGTCCTTTTTAAATTGAAATACAGTAATTATATTGTGTATTACAGAAGTAAAATTCTTGAAAATATAAAATATCTGTAACTACAATTTGAAATAGCGATGACAGTAGCTGAGACAGTAAAAAAAAATACCTATTTTGGAGTAAAGTAAACAATGATAATAAGTAAAACACAAAATTCTCTTGTACAGAGAAAAGGAACTTAACATGTCTCAGCTATGGGTATGTCAGAAGTTTCATTTTCATGAACTATGAATGTTAGCTGATTTTGTTTCTAGCTACTTGTCCTTAATGTAATCATGAGTCTCTGGCTTCAAAAATAATTCTTTTTTTTCCGTTTAATTGAATTACTATGTGTTTTATACATAATTTTCCAGGCAGTCTTAATCGCCATTACACCTGCTTGTTCACTTCTCCCTTGGTTCCCTCCAGCTGCTCCCCTCCCCAGCCAGAGTTCACACCTGTCATTTGTGCTAGAGTCCATTGCGCCCAACTTATTCTCCCTGTTCACTTACATGCTGAAAATTATTGTTTTAGTAAATAACTAAATTTCATATACAAACCTGCAGATTTATGAGTCAAAATTTAATCATTAGTCATATGCGCTGAAGATACAGATCCTTTTCTCCTGGTATCACAGCCATCTTAGTGTATTAAATCATCTCTTCTAAAGAGATTATGCCCAAAGATTAGGACACCTTTCAACTCTCACCACAGAGGATCCTCCTTGGAGGCATGGAAACTAAAACAGACTCACTTTGGTCAATATGCAGAGAACAAAAGAATGTAGAGTGCTCAGCGCTAAATGAGTCCACTTTATCAGACCCTCTCTTCCCAAGGCTGAGAGATCTTTGTAGAAGAGGGGTTAATGCTGGGCGTGGTGGCGCACGCCTTTAATCCTAGCACTGGGAGGCAGAGGCAGGTGGATCTTTGTGAGTTCAAGGCCAGCCTGGTCTACAGAGTGACTTCCAGGACAGCTGGGGCTACAGGGAGACCTGTCTCAAAAAGACGGAAGAAAAAACAAAGAGGGAGTTGTTAAAACGTTGTCTCCGCCAATGGTAGCGGTGGTTGATTATAAGGAAACTGTGTTTTCTGGACACAGCAGGGCATTTGCACACTTATAAACCAACAAGTGCTTCAGAAAGCTTACACAAAACCTGGCCAATCTCAAACTACATAAAATCCCCTACTGATGGAAGTTTGCCAAAGTGCCTAAGCCTCAATTGAGCAACTGCAGGCAAAGGATAACCTTTAGGAGAGGAAGAGTCATTTTTCTTAAGAATATTTCTTGGAAGGTTCAACAGAATAGAGAGCTTCAGAACCCTTCTCAAAAGCATTTTGGGAAAACAAATTAGACTTAATGGGCCTTTTTAAAAGACAACGAAGCCTGGCATGGTGGTGCATGCCTTTAATCCTAGCACTCTGAAGGAGGCAGAGGCAGGCGGATCTTTGTGAGTTCAAGGCCAGCCTGGTCTACAGAGGGAGTTCCAGTACAGCTGGGACTACAGGGAGGCCCTGTCTCAAAAAGACCAAAAAAAAAAAAAAAGACAATGAAGGACATTAAACAATTGGGGTAGGAAGGTAGGAGTGGCGATGGGGGTGAGGTTCTGAATATAATCATAATACTCTATATGAAATTTTTAAACAAATTTTTTAAGTTTAAATATTTGAGGAATTTGCTGTATCTCATGAAATAACCTAGCACAAAAGCCTGCAGAAGCCTGGTGTGCTGATGCATGTTTGTTATCCTAACATTTGGGAGATAAGAGGAAGGAGGATCAGGAATGACTCTTCTGCTAGTTTACAAAGGAAGTTTCAGGCTACATGACGTTGAATCTCAAAAATAAAACAAGGACAACAAAACACAATAAAAATTATGCTGTGTTTTAACTCACTCAAAATGTTATCAACTTGTGCTGTACTTAGTTTATATTGCAACTTCATTAGGAAAAATAATAATATATTAAAATATCATGAAAAATGTGAGTTATATTATTCATAAGTCTTCATTCCAAAATTAAATTTACAAAATGTGTATTTTGCCACTAAAATGTAGTTTAAGCACTTATAGACATTTTAATTATTAATTAAATGATGGATTTAGGTCCTTCATTGAAGGCTCCAATGTTCACTACAGCTCATTAGATTTGCTCCTCCAGTATTCTTATAAACTACTGTTTCTGGAGAAACTGTCAGAAATATATGGTACTTCAAGGAACTACTAAGCCAAATGCTACATCTGGTTTCACAGCTGCAGCTGTAACACATCGTCTCTAGCTTTAGTGAGGATATTAACTAATACCAGAAGTTTATCTACACATTAAATGAAGCCTATATCACAGAAGGATTTGAATCCCCTTTACACCTGCTGTGGTGGTTTGCATGAGTGTCCCCCATAGACTGTAAGTATTCAGACATTTGTCTCCAGTTGGTGGCGCTGTTTTTGGAGGTCTTAGAAGGTGTGGCCATGCTGGGTAAGTGTGTCACTGGGGGCAGGCTTAGTGAGTTTTTTTTTTTTTTTTTTGTCTTTTTGAGACAGGGTCTCCCTGTAGCCCCAGCTGTCCTGGAACTCACTCTGTAGACCAGGCTGGCCTTGAACTCACAAAGATCCGCCTGCCTCCACCTCCCAAGTGCTAGGATTAAAGGCGTGCTGTGGTCTACAGTTGCTCGCTCTGTTTCCTGTGCTCTTTGCGAGATGTGACCCTCGGTTTGCTGCTCCAGATCCAGCCGCCATGCCTCCCGCCACAATGGACTCTAATTCCCTGGAACAGCCAATCATAAGCTCAAATAAACTCTTCCTTTTATAAGTTCCTTGGTCATGGTGCTTTATCACAGCAACAGAAAACTGACTAATACACCTGCATTCTAGAGATGTAGTTAATAGTGTTGTCAGACAGACTTGGGCAAGAGAAAATTCTGAAATGTCAAACAGAAGGCCTAAAGTACCAATTATTTTCTTACTACTTACTGTATAACCACAGTCTGATTTCTACCTCTTGATAGGGAAATTCTCAAGCATAAATGGTAACACATTCTTTTCCATATTCCCTTGATCCTAAGATTAGATAGCATAGTCTTCAAACCTTGTGATTCACTATTTTTCTTTCTTGGTCCATTGGGAATTATATTCCCCCTTTGGTAACTAAAACCAATAAATTTGCCATGTGATGTTTGAATATGTGGGAAGTAGACATATTCTTGCTTCCAACTCATTGGTTCCATAATTCCGTACTTCTTATTGAAGCAATAGTGCTAATTAAAGTTGTGTGCATATATCTGTACCCATTCCTATCTAATTTTTCATGGTGTATTAAGAAACATCATAAGCAGTCTTACAGAAGTATTGCATTTAAGTTCATACCTGTGTATGATTTTATCTATCAATGCAGAACACAACTTTATTGTAATTTCCCCCCTGGAATTTTGCTTAATCTCCACAAATGATTTTTTATAGGTAAGTCAACTTTAGCCTCTCTGGAAGAAAATAAAACATTTCAAATTGGCTTACTCAGTTTGCCTTATAAATAGAGATTTGGTGCTAGGATCCACAAATGAGGGACACCATATATCATTTGTCTTTCTTGGACTGTGTTACTTCACTTAGCATAATGGCCTTTAGTTCCATCCATTTACACAATAATTTCATGATGTTGTCTTTCTTTAACGCTGCATAGAATTCCATTGTGTAGATATACCACACTTTCATTATCCATTCGTCACTTGAGAGACACTTGCTTCCAGCTCTTCGCTATTTTGAAGAGAGCTTCAATAAACATGGATATGCATGTATCTCTGCAATAGGATGAATCTTGTGAGTATATACCCAGGAGTGGTATGGCTGTGTCAGAAGGTAGGCTCATTTTGAGTTTTTTAAGAGTTTTCCACATGGTTTGCATGAATTTGCATTCCCACCAGCAGTGGATGAGTGTTCCCCTTTCCCCATAACCTCTGCATCATTTGGTATCCTTTGTTTTCTTGATCATAGCCAGTCTTATAGGAGTAAGATGAAATCTTAAATTGGATTTAATTTGAATTTCCTTAATTTTTAGTGAGGTTGAACACTTTTGAAGATGTTTCTCAGTCTTCTTTCTTCATTTGTGGAGTCTCTCCTCAGCTTTTTACTCCATCTTCTGAATGGGTCATTTGTTTTCTTGACCGTTTGTTTTTTGAGTAGTTTAAATTCTCTGGATGTGAGGGCTCTGTCAGATGTATCATTGGTGAAGGTTTCCTCCCACTCTTTGTGTTTTCTATTCACTTCTTTGATTGTTTCTTTTGCTGTTCAGAAGCTTTTGAGTTGAATAAGGCCCCACTTGTCAATTGTCAAGCTTAGTTCCTGCTCAGCTGTTGTCTGATGGAAAGTCTTTTCCTATGCCTATGTCTTGTAGGTTACTGCCAAAATTTTATTCTATCACCCTCAGAGTTACAGGTATCAGATTGAGTAACTTGATCCATTTGGAGGTGATTTTTGTATAGGGCGAGATGTATAGGTTTAATTTTATTCTTCTACATGTGGTGATCCAGTTTTGTCAACACCATTTGCTGAAGATACTGTTTTTCCTCCATTGAGTCTTCTTGGCCTCTTTGTCAGTATGAGGGGGCAGAAACTGAATGTGCTCAGATCTATGGGCCTGTTTTTGTGCCAATACCAGACTGTTTTATGACTATAGCTCTTAATATAGTTTGAAGTCTGGTGTAGTAATTCCTCCACCATTGGTCTTTTTGATCAGGTTTGCTTTGGCTACCTGGGGTCTTTTGTTTTACAATAGGAACTTCAGGATTTTTTTTCTATGTCTGTGAAGAAGCTCATGGCGATTTTAATTGGGAATGAATTGAATCTGTACATTACTTTGGGCAGTATGTTCATTTTTACTATATTAATTCTTCCAATCCATGAGCATCAGAGGTCCTTCCATATTATGGTGTTTTTTCAATCTCTTTCTTCAGGGATTTACATTTTTCAATGTAGAGATTTTTAGTGTCCTTTGTCAGGTTTGTTCCTAGATTATTTATTTATCTATCTATTTATTTATTTATTTATTTATTTATTTATTATTTTGAGGCTATTGTGAAAGGGAAGTTCTCCTTGTGTTCCTTCTCCAATTGCTTGTTATTGGTATAAAGAAAGGCTAATGATTCTTCTTTATCCTTTGACTATAATTTACCTTCTTTCTGGGTAAAGTAACCTGTATTGGCATCTATAGTCATATAGTACTTGGAATACTTTGGTCCGGGTTCTTTTGGCTTACATCATTTGCATTGAAAAGTCAGCTGTAATTCTGATGGGTTGCCCTTTATATGTAACTTGTTTCTTTTCTCTTTGAGGCTTTCAGTATTCTGTCTTTATTTTGAGTATCTATCATTTTTACTATGATATGGCAAGGGGGATTTCTTTTCCAGTCTTGTGTATTTGGTGTTCTATGTGCTTCTTGTATTTGTATGAATATGTCTTTTCAGTTTGGGGGAATTTTCTTCTACAATTCTGCAGAAGATCTGGTCAAAACTTTTATCCTTGGATTCTTCTTCCTATATACCTATGATGTGGAGGTTTGGTCTTTTCATGTTATCTGATGATTACACTCTTGTATTTTTTTAGTATATTTTTCAATGTTATTAAAAATTTTCAAAAATAAAATTTTCATACATCATAACATCATTTCTCAGTCCAGTTTAGACTCATTTCCTTTTCCATGCCCCTCACCCAACCAGAGTTTATGCATTCTGCTATACATGTCTTGCATCTTTTTCTGAGTCTTTCCAGAGTTTTTTCAAACCAGAGGATTATTATCTTTGAGAGAGCTTCAGTTTCAATATATATATATTTTTTCCCAGTTCTTTTGTTGTTGTGCCCTCCAACAGGTACTGCTTCAATATATGCATATATATATATATATATATATATATATATATGCCTCACATATGTCTCACATATACTAAAATTATATCATCTGAAAGCAAACGGTATTTTATTTCCAAATCATATTTCAGGATTCACATTTTTCCCTTTTGAGTCTATATTACTCTAAAATATACATACATGACCTCCACCCATATATCAAAATTACAAAGAGTCAAAATGAATGGTAGGTTAATTGTAGAACCTCTTAAGGGAATCACATTATAAGAGCACAATTGTTTTGAGATAATGAGGAATATAACAATAACATTCCTCACTTTGCCTTACAACTAGGTACTTGGTACTATCATCCACCGATGAGGTATACCATTCATCCTTTGTTTTTCTGGGATTATGTTACTTCACTTAACATAATATCTTCTAGTTTCATCCATTTACCTGCAAATTTCATGATGTTATCTTTCTTTGACACTGAATAGAACTCCATTGTGTAGATGTATCACATTTTCTCTATCCACTCGTTGGTTAAGGAGCACTTGGGTTGGTTCCAGGTCTTCATTACTGTGAAGAGAGGTGCAATAAACATGGCTATGCATGTATCTCTGCAGTAGGATGAGTCCTGTGGGTGTATAACCAGGAGTTGTATGACTAGGTCAGATGGTAGGCTCATTTTGATTCCTTTAAGGGTTTTCCACACTGCTTGTATGAGTTTACATTCCCACCAGCAATGGATTAGTGTTCCCCTTTCCCCACAACCTCTGCAGCACTTGGTATCATTTGTTTTCTTGATCTTAGTCAGTCTTGTTGGAGTGAGATAATATATTAAAGTGGCTTTAATTTGCATTTCCTTAATTATTAGGGATATTGAACACTTTTTAAGATGTTTCTCAGCCATCTCTATTTCCTCACTTATGAAGGCTCTGTTCAGCTCTTTACTCTGACTTTTCAGTGAGTTATTTGTTTTCATACTTCTTTGTTTTTTAAGTATTTTATATATTCTGGAAGTTAATGCTCTGTTAGATGTATTAACAGTGAAGGATTCCTCCCACTCTGTCGGATTTCTCTTTACTTCCTTGATTGTTTCTTCTGCTGTACAGAAGCTTTTGAGTTTAATGAGGTCCCACTTGTCAACTGTGGGCCTTATTTCCTGCACACCTGCTGTCTGATTTAGAAAGGCTTTTCCTATGCCTATGTCTTATAGGTTACTGCCAACTTTATCTTCTATCACCTTCAGAGTTTCAGGTTTCACAATGAGGTCTTTTATCCACTTGGAGTTGATTTTTGTAAAAGGTGAGAGGTAGGGGTTTAATTTTATTCTTCTATAAGTGGTGATCAAATTTTGCCAAAATGATTTGCTGAAGATGCTGTCTTTCCTCCATTGAGTCTTCTTGGCCCCTTCTCAAATATGAAGTGGCTGAAATTGTATGTGCTCAAGTTTGGATTTTAGTTTTGTTCCATTGGTCTACAGGTCTGTTTTTGTGTCAGTACCAAGTTGTTTTTTATGACTATAGCCCTGTAGTGTATGTTGAAGTCTCCTATGGAGATACCCCCTGTATTGCTCTTTTCGCTCAGGGTTGCTTTCACTATTTGGGGTCTTTTGTTTTTCCATATGAAATTAGGGATTTTTTTTTCCAGGCCTGTGAATAAACTCTTGGGGATTTCAATTAGGATTGCATTGAATTTGTATATTAATTTGGGTAAAAATTACATATTTTCTGTATTAATTTTTCCAATCCATGAGCATGGGGGGGGGTTCCATCTTCTGATGTCTTCTTCAATCTCCTTCTTTTGGTGTCTTTGGTTAGGATTGTTCCCAGGTATTTTATTGTTTTTGAAGTTATTGTAAGTGGGAAGTTCTCCTTGAATTCCTTCTTCATTTGCTTGTTGTTGGTGTAAAGAAAGGCTACTGATTTTCCAGGTTAATTTTGTATTTGCCACTTTACTGAAACACTTAATTGTTTCTAGGAGTTTTCTGGTGGAGTTTTTAGTGTTCATTATGTTGCCTTAGGTTGCCCTGGTTTTCAGGATCTTACCTGTCATTGACTAACCAGCCACTGGGGGAAGAGGCCAGGAGGAGTACAGTGGAGGGCAGAAACAAGCTTATTCCCATGAATTGTCAACAGATGAGAGCTAGATGTGAATCACCTCATCGGGAGGAGCATGTGCAGTGTCCTTATTGAGGAGTGATGAGAGGACCTCGGCTGTCATTTTGTTGAGCTGGCATTGGCTGCGGGCCAAGTGAAGCAGACACCTGAAGAGAAAAAGGCAGAGAAGGGCCAGGAGGCCAAGGACGCCCAGGTGACCGCTGTAGCAGGATCAAAAATGGACTTTAGCTTAGACCACACCTGAGAAACAAAGTTAGGATTGAAGTCTATGACCTTGGGGCCGGTAGAGTTAAGGGAGATAATTTGAGAACCAAGGGTCAAGGTGTAGTAATAAACTGTTGTGACCGGGGGCCTTTAATAATGTCACCAAGTGGGGCTGGAGAGATAGCCTAGTGGTTAAGAGCACCGACTGCTCTTGCAGAGGACCAGGGTTCGATCCCCAGTACCCACATGGCAGCTGAGAACCATCTGTAACTCCAGTTCCAGGGGAATCCGAGACCCTCTTCTTAACTCTGTGGCATTGCACGACACGGGTGCACAGTCCTACATGCAGACAGTACATTCATACACATACAAAAATAAATAAAATTAAGAAAAAAAATAATGTCACCAAGTTCACTACGTCGAAGTGTAATATTGAGGACTTGGTAAGGGTTCAGGCAGAATGAGGAAGACCTGTGGTTGCAATTCATTTCTCCCTTTCATTATGTGGCCTTCAGATCCTTGAAGGAAGTTCACAAGAGTCAACCACAGTTGGTGTTTTCAAGATGGAATGATCTTTCCTGGGGGGTTGTATTAAGTCCTTAGTACCATTTTAATGGAATTTACCTACTTGTCAATAAATCTGACAAGTGAGTAAAGGATGCAAGAGACACAAGTCAGAGCAACCAGATCCAGGAAGTCCTCAGCTCTCAGCTGAGAAAGAAATTGGCTCTTTTGGGGGAGTCTTGACCCTAAACTGCCTGGCCAATTTTTAGCTCCTACTTTTATCACATTACCCTCTGAGGAGATTACCCCAATTGCCAAGAAGGAATCGGGGTGCCAACTGCTCTGACTTCCTCCATGCTGAAAAGGGGAGTAGGGAGTGGTGACTGGGGTAGCCCTTCTCAGTGGATCTATCTGAAAGACCCCCAAAAGTATAGTTACAGACAGAACAAAATCCTTGACCAGTGCCTGTGAAGGTGACAGTAGATAGGTACCTTTTCTAGGCAGGGAACCAGGAGAGGTACAGGGGGAATTAAATGTACAATTTAAAATTCCATTAGAATTTCTCAATGAGATTCTGAAACATCCATTATTGGGTTTCTCCTTTTTGTTCATTTGGCCATGATGTCTAGACTCACGATCTGCTTTCCAGGAAATTTTGATAGTCACAGTGTGAGTTATCCCTTTCATAGTTGCTTAGAGAGAGGAAATTTTATTATTTGATAACAACAGATCTCATATGACTTTAAATGACTTAGAACCTACTGTTTAGAAACACAATCTCTCAGACTTTAAAGGAAATATAATGATTACTTATCTTTTGGTTATACTTTCCTTTTGGGCATTTAAGTCCATACAATTACCCAGATTAACCAAGTTTTGTTTTCTCAAGGTCAGTTGAGGATTTGGTTCTCAGGGGCCACTCAGATTTTGGGGGGAGAGGCCTCTGGCTCCTCTCAGCATTTACCAGTTCCATTCACTGGAGGACAAACTCAGGTCGTGCAGGACTAGGCTTCCCTTTTGAAACATGAAGAGACTTTCCTCTTTATAAACTGAACACCAGCTAGAATCCCATTAGTGGATTTCCAAGACCTCCCTGCCCAGGAGAACTGGTGGCTCACAACTGCAGGACACTTCAGGAGATGCCCCCAGACATAGTCCCCTGGTACTTAGTTGACCTCAGAGGGCAAGAAACAAAGTCGTTTCTTAAGTCCCTCAGCTGAATTGGTATGGGCATCATGTATGGTCATTATCTATCCAGAAAGGCTAAGTTACACCAGTCTAATACTTCTAATTACTGTATAATATTTTAGATAAGGCTTGGACAAAAGTTCAAGCAGCCTTGTATAATACTGACTGGACAAGAGACTTAACACCATACATTAAGCAGGCATAACTCACAAAATCAAATTAAACAATTTCAGGCTTATTTTAAATTTAAACTGTTCACTACAATTACTATAACAGAAGACACAAACACACATCCAAACATCAGGAGCCTGGGGTGAGAGGGCTGCTCTAACATCTTAAAGTGATCACAATAATTTTATATAATGCCTTCATCCAAATGGAGACTAAAAGCATGGAGTGAAGTACAGTTTTCATGAGTTTGATTCACCCAGTTCTCTGAGACCAACTCTTCCACAACACAAACACACAGGAGGGACTGCCAACCAGATCAGCAAGGAGGGAACAGACCCAGAGATGTCTCTTTTCCTCCCATGAGGAAGAAGGGAGGGAGGGGAATAGACTAAAAAATCCCTGCAGAAACATAACAGAACCCAAAAGCTGTTCAGACTTCTCTCCCTCACTCCTTGGAGGCAAAAGCCTATAATGTACCCCTGGAAGTCATGCAGTACCCCACCGATCCAGGTGCCAGAGCCCAAAATGGGTCTCTAGCAGAGACCAAAATGTTGCCATGTGGGTGCTCCAGAGAGCTCAAGAATTCCCCAAGCTCTAAAGACCTTCTCCAAAGTCAGACCAAGATTCCTGACTAGCTGCTGATGAAAATTTTACTAGCTAGTAAGAGGCAGTTTATCTCTGGTCCTTTGAGATAGAGTTTCCATGTAGCAGCTAGGTGGAAACTCTCCAAAGAAGATCAGATGGGCTGATCTTGAGGTCACAAAGAACTGCCTGCCTCTGCCTCCCAAGGACTAGGATTAAAGGTGTGTGCCACCACACCTGGTCCCAAGAGGCAACAAAGCTGCCCCACCCAGAACAAAAGCCAGACCAAGAAATCATTCCCAGCCCCAAAGGTGAGTTAGTATGTTAAATCAGGGATACATCCACCCAGAGAATCTTCAGAAGTTTCAAAAAACAAACAAAAAACAGCCCCACAAAGTAGACTGAACATTCAGAGCAAAATACTTTCTTTTTTAAAAATTTTTTATTTTGTACATGTATGAATGTACTATCTGCATGTAGGTTTGTGCACCCATGTTGTGCAATGCCATGGAGATCAGAAGAGGGTGTCGGATTCCCCTGGAACTGGAGTTAAAAATCGTTTTGAAAGCAAACACAAACCAAAAAGTCAGCTAGAAAAATAGGATCCTTAAATAGTCAACTCAGAGCCTGAGTCCTATAAACAATTACCACCTGTTGTGAAGTGTTTAAATTTAGACATGTCTACAGTATCCAAATTTTAGGCCTTTAAATGCATTTTTAAATATCCATATTTTAAAGTTTGCCCATGTGAATCTAGTCTGGCATGCCAAAACGAATAATTTTGTGCACATAAAGGATGAAAACTTGAAGTGGAAACTTTGTTTGACAGAACCAACATGAGACAATTATAATGACTGGATTACAAAAACACACAAAAACTTAGATGCATGCTTAGACACACGGAAGAACAGTTACCAGAAACACAAGGCATAGTCATACATGAAGAGAAGAAATGGTTTGTGCAGGGAGCTGATGCCCTGTTGGTCCCAGAACCAAAAATCTAGACCCCTTGCCTGGATTCCAAATTGATGAAGTGAACGAACCCCCTGTTAGCACTCTATCAGTGGAGAGTTGAGGATTTACCCCATCCCCATGCTCAAGGACGAATACTGCATCCAGTTTCTCCTAACCAAGGGCCCCATACCAAAAATTCAGAGTTTAACCAAAACAAAAGTGAAAGTAAAAAGAAAAAAAAAAAAAGAATTGAAGTCTTTCTTACCCAAAAGACATGGCCAGCCAAACTGGATGTCTCTAGTCCCTCTAGTAGGAGAGAGCTTCCTGGATCTCCCTCCAAGGGTATATTGGTGGGGGAAAAATGAGTATCCTTAGCAGGGGCAGCTGAAGGGGATTTAGGGGGTTTGGGATCAGTGTGGGGGGAATCCATCCACATCTAGGTGAAAGTCAGGGTCACAGGGCAGGGCCAACTTCTCCTTGGTGTTCTTGTGGCAGGCTGAGTTATGCTCACGCAGAATGTCCTCTGCCTCTGCCGAGGAGCTCTTAATAAAAGCAGTTACCCTTTTCTAAGCCTAGGGAACAATCTGCGGAAGAGGGGGCATGGTAGAATGTAAAGGCTGCGATTGGGGTGAACGGTGAAACTACAGCAATGTAGTCTGGACACTCATTTGATCAACTTGATTGAACAAACAACCTGTCAACCCCCCACTGAATGGTGGGACTGTGGGGGTTTGGCACAACAGTCTGTAGATTGTTTTGCATGAAGGATGCTTAACTCATGGATTATCACTTATAGCTAAAAAATGAAAAAAAAAAAAAAAAACCTGAAGATGCAGACAGTTATGGCAGAATACATGATCTGTGATGGGGTGGGGGTGGGGGGAAGGGAAAGGGAAATATGCCTGATCTGAATTGGAAAATGATGTACGAAATGCCACAAAAACCATCAATAAAAAATAACTCAAAAAAAATAAAAATAAATAAATAAAATAAAAGCAGTTATGGTGAGGAGGGGCAATGCAAACGGCCTCCTCCCAAATGAACCCAAGTCCCAGGATTTCACTTTAAGGCCACAGGTCTGGAGGACAGCATTTAGGTCAGCTGTCTGTGGCTCCCAAATATGGGGAGGAATACTAACCATGAGGGCAGGAAATGGGAAGGGAGAAAGAAATGTGTGCGTGGGGCGGGCACTCACCCTCATGTAGCCAGCAGCCAAAAGAACAAAGAACACAAAAGGGGGCCTACTCACCAATCAAGGAAGGGGGTGCCTCGCCAGCACAGGGAGGGGTGGGTCAAAAAACCACCACGTTGGGCACCAGATGTTGTCAATTCCCCCAGCCTGCCAGGGAACTTGTGGTGAAGGAAAATGGGTGAGAGGCACAGAGTCAACACGCAGACCCTGGGGATCGGGTAAAAGTGGGCAGAAGGTGAACTGCCACAGACTCTTGGGGTAAGGTTAGGGTTTATGTACTGTTCGCATTCTGCTCTCTTCTTAATGCAGTTATTGTCTCACCTTGGGATTGCTTCAGGTCTGTGTGACTCAGATATTTGTATGGTTGCCTGCCTAGGGCAGGTTAGGTTGATGAGGGACAAGCTCTGTGCAGGCACACTGCGTAATTCTCAACATACAGGCTACTACAGTCTATCTTGTTTATTCTTTCAAAAAACCAACTTTTTGACTCATTGTATTTTTTTCTTCTTTTCTTTTTTCTATTTCATTGATTTCAGCTCTGATTTTTGTTATTTCTTCCTGTCTGTTGGGTTTAGCATTCATTCATTGTCTCTCAAGTGTTTTTAGCTGTAGTGTTACCCCACTTATTTGTGCTCTTTCTGTTTTTTTTTTTTTAATATAG
The DNA here is from genome assembly GCA_009823505.1 of Rhizomys pruinosus. Taxonomy (NCBI): domain Eukaryota; kingdom Metazoa; phylum Chordata; class Mammalia; order Rodentia; family Spalacidae; genus Rhizomys; species Rhizomys pruinosus. The sequence continues at coordinate 266,513 of VZQC01011627.1, forward strand.
GCACCCAGGGCTATAAACTTTCCTTTTAGGACTGCTCTTAAAGTATCCCATAGGTTTTGTTGTGTTGTATGTGTTGTACTGTCATTTTCGTTTAGTTCCAGGAATGCTTTTATTTCTTCCTTTAGTTTTTCCTTGACCTATTCATTATTCAGAAGTGTGTTGTTTGGTCTCCATGTGTTTATGTAGATAGTAGAGCTTTTCCTGGTGCTGATATTGAACTTCATTGTGCTGTGGTTTGATAGAATGGATGAAATCATTTCAATCTTTCTGTATTTGTTGAGGGTTGTTTTTTTTTTTCTGTGTCTCAATATGTGGTCAGTTTTGGAGAATGTTTCACGGGGTGCTGAGTAGAAAGTGTGTTCTCTCATGTTTGGGTGGAATATTAGGTAGATGCCTGTGAGGTGCATTTGGTGTATCATATCATTCAGTTCAGATGTCTCTCTGTTTATTGTTTATCCAATTGACCTGTCCAAAGTGTTCATTGGGGTACTGAAGTCCCCTCCTATAAATGCCCTAGGGTTAATCTGTGCCTTGAGGTCGTAGAGAACTGTGTTTATAAAGTTTGGTGTACCAGAGTTTGGTACATATAATTCATGATTATGATATCCTCATAGTTAATTGATAAAAATGTAATGGCCCTCATTGTCTCTTCTGATTACTTTTACTTTGAAGTCTGTTTTGTCTGATATTAAATTAGCAACTCCTCCTTGCTTTTTTGTACCATTCGCTTGGAATATTTTTTCCATCCTTTCATCTTAAGTTCTTACTTATCCTTGACAATGAGATGGATTTCTTGTAGACAGCATATAGATGGGTTTTGTTTCCTAATGCAACCTTCCAGTCTATGCCTTTTGATTGGGGAGTTTAGTCCACTAACATTTATGGTTATAATTGAGAGATATGTGTTGCTTCCTTTGACCTTATTATCCATTTGCATTTTTGTTCTAGGTTTCTACTTCCACATTTATGCTTTTATTAATTTCTTTTTTTAGGTGCCTGGGGATAGTTGTTCCTCTCCTCTGTCCTTTGAATTGCTTCAAGTATTCTCTGAAGGGTTGGTTTTCCAAGTATAGTAACCTGGTTTGGCAACTATAGTCATTATCACCGGGAATACTTAGCTCCACATTCTTCTTGCTTTCATAGTTTGCATTTAAAAGTCAGCTGTGGTTCTGATGTGTTTCACTTTATATGTAACTTGTTGTTTTTCTCTTATGGCTTTAAGAATTTTGTCATTATTTTGGGCATCTAGTGGTTTAACTGTGATATGGCATGGGTAGTTTCTTTTCTGATCTTGTCTATTTGGAGTTCTATGTGCTTCTTACATTTGTATGGGTTTGTCTTTTTTAGTTTGGGGAAATTTTCATCTATTATTCTGTTGAAGATGTGATCAATACTATTTTCTTGTTATTCTTCTCCTTCATCTATCCCTATGATGCAGAGGTTTGATCATTTCATAATGATCAAACATTTCCTGGTTGTAACATTTTTATCTATTTTTAAATTTTTCATATTCTTATTTTTTGTCTTTTTGAGACAGGGTTTCCCTGTAGCCCCAGCTGGAATGGAACTCACTCTGTAGACCAGGCTGGCCTTGAATTCGCAGAGATCCATGTGGCTCTGCATCCCCAGTGTTGGGATTAAAGGTGTGTGCCATGTCTCCTGACATCATAATCTTTACTTGAGCTTTTTAGTTGTTCTTTGTTATCTTCCAGGTCTGATATTCTTTCTTCTGCTTCCTCCATTCTGCTTCTGAGAGTTTTTCCCATCTTTTCCTCTTGATTGGATGAATATTCAATTTCCTTTTTCAGTTCATCCTCTGATTTCTTTAGTATTTCCACTTCCTTTTGGGGCTTCTCAGACTCTTCCTGTAGCACATTGCTTCGTTGGTTGGTTTCCTTTTTTATTTCAGCATGGGATCTTTTCAGTGTTTCCACTTCCTTCTAGAGTTTGCCATTCTCTTCCTCTAGTTCTTTCTGGAGTTTGTCATTCTCTCCCTTTAGTTCTTTCTGAAGTTTGTCATTCTCTTCCTCTAGGTCCATCATGAGTTTTTCATTCTTTCTCCTTAGTTCTCTGATTTGTTCTTTATATTCTTTGATTTCTTTGAATATGCCTATAATTGTTCTTCTAAGGAGTATGTCATGGGTTACTTCTAAGGAGATCTCACTGTATGAATCTTCTATAGGGTTGGTAGAGTTTTGTGTGGAATTAGTCTGCACGTTTCCCATGTTATTCTCTTGTTGTGTTTTTGGCATGTGGGTTTGTTTTTTGTTTGTATTCTGATGTGAATCTCGAATGTTTCTTCACTGGGTTGAAGACTTGCTTTGCTTACTTCCTTCAGATGCCTTTATTGTTTTCTCCTAGTTAATGGAGTGTTGACTTGTCTAGTTTTCAGGCTTTCAATTTTGGATATATATTGGAAGTTTAGCTCAATATTTCCTTTCTGTTCTGAAGGTTCTCCAAAAACCAGGTAAGTAAAAACTGGGTCAGTACTCTGGGTCAGTACACTGCTGAGCACTGTGCTCACTCTGCTTCCTGCCAGCCAATTCCTCTAAGTTGTTTGTGGCTTGGTGATGCAGGACTGGAGATATGTCAGGTTTGCTGTTTCATTTATTGGCTTATGCCTAGGAATCATTACTGTAGTCCTACTTACACACTGGCTCTGCAATTCCAGTTTGGGGAGAAACATGTTTCTTACTTAGTGGCAACAGACCCACCTTTCTACCAGCTAGCTGGGCAACTCTGCCCCTACAGCCACACAAACCAATGATCCAGGGGCTGGAGAGATGGCCTAGCGGTTCAGAGCACCAACCGTTCTTACAGAGGACCCGGGTTCGATCCCCAGCACCCACATGGTGGCCGAGAACCATCTGAAACTCCGATTCCAGGAGAATTCCAGTTCCAGGGGAATCTGACACCCTCTTCTGACCTCTGTGGCATTGCACGACACAGGTGCACAAACTTGCATGCAGACAGTACATTCATACACATACAGAAATAAATAAAAATTAAAAAAAAAACAATGATCCAATAATCCAAATATCCACCTTGGTAAAGCACCTGACCCCTACATTTTGTTCCAGGTGATCTGGCGAAAGTCCCTGATCTCTATGCACTCCTACTCTTGTATTTATTTTTAATTTGTCATAATCTTTCTTGGAGCACTCCAGTTCTTCCATGTTATCATCCAGTCTTGATATTCTATTTTGTGCTTCATCCATTCTGTTACTGAGGCTTTCTCCTATCCTTTCCTGTTGACTGGATGAGTGTTTGATTTCCTTTTTCATTTCAGCCTGAGATTTCTTCAGTATTTCCACTTCCTTGTTGTGTTTGATTCATTTGTCTGAGCATTCTTTATATTCTTTGATTTCTTTGAGTTCCTTGAGTATGCCTATGATAGTTCTTTTAATATCTGTGTCCTGGGTTAACTCCAGAGAGTTCTCATTGCAGGAGTCTTCTACAGGACAGGTAGAATTTGGTCCAGATTTATTATTTGGTTTTCCCGTGTTACTGTTTATTCACTGTGCATTGGCATGTGGATTTGTTTTGCTTTGTTTTATTTTTTTTTTAATTTTTATTTATTCTTGTATGTGTATAAATGTACTGTCTGCATGTAGGTTTGTGCACCCTTGTTGTGTAATGCTGCGGAGGTCAGAAGAGGGCATCGGATTCCCCTGGAACTGGAGTTAAAGACGGTTCTCAGCCACCATGTGGGTGCTGGGGATTGAGCCCGGGTCCTCTGCAAGAGCAGTTGGCACTCTTAACTGCTAGGCCATCTCTCCAGCCCCAGGTTTCTTTTTTGTTTTTTGTTTGTTTGTTTGTTTTTGTACTCTTATGAAACTCAAATGTTTCTTCATTGAGTTGAATTCTGACTTGTCTTGTTTTCTTCAGTTCCTTCATTGTCTTATTATTATTTATGAAAGGCTGGGTGGTCTGGGCTTCAGGTTTTCACTTTTGGTTTTGTGCTAGACGGATTAGTCAGTTCTTGCCTTTCTAGTCAGGAAGAGGTCCAGGTAAAAATCAGGTTGGCTTGTACCTCCTCCTCTTGATGTGAGTCTACCAGTTCCTTTGGGGATTGTTGTATGGGCCTTTAGGACCATGCTTCTCTGCAGGGTGGTCTCGGGCACCACCTGCTTCAGCCTGCCTACATGGGCTTGCCTGGGCAGGGCCTCCCCATCTGGTGCCTCCCCATCAGGTGCCTCCCCATCACCTGCTTCATTCAGCCTGCCTGCACTGGGCCTCCCAGGAAGGTGGTCTCAGGGCTTAGTGTCTTTCTTGACTGCCTATGTATTCTACATCTAAAACCATGCATTGTAAACAACTTTACTTTTTTTCACTTGCTTCCTCTGTTTTTCATTTTTGCTGTGAGTCACATGAACACTAGTATTTTGTCTCATTTTACTTATGGTAATTTTTAAAACCATTGCTTGTATATTTTCTGTTGGTTGCTCTAGGTATTTAAGTATACATAAGTAGCACAAAGCTATAATACTGCAGTTTTTCCAATTAGAGTAAACACAGATATTTTCCACCCACTTGCATTCCTGTACCATATACAATTGTCACACAATTATTTTAATAATTTTCTTGCTGTGTGTGCTGTTACATGGCATTAATACTAGAATTTGGTTCAGCAAATCTCTGTGAGTTCCAGGATAGCATTATTTACATAATAAGTTCCAATGAGTTCCAGGTTTGCACAATGAGACTCTGACAAAAAGAGAATAAAAAGAATTGTCTTCAGGAGCTTCGGGAGATGGCTCAGTAGATAAAGTGCTTGCTGGACAAGTAAGAGGCCCTAAGTATAGAGGGAAAACACTGGGGATTGTATGTCTTAAGCAGAGAAGGTAGTGTGGTTATGGGGGAGGTGAGAGGGCAAAAGGAGGAGGGCCAACCAAAATGTATAGAAGGATGCGTAAAACACTCACATGGAAGCATACTATCTTGTGAACCAAATAAAATGTCTAATTTGTTAAGTTAGAAGGGAGATATTCTGTATGGATTCATAATGCTGCCTCTGGAAGCCTTCGGTCACCACACAAAAATCCCAGTACAAGGTCTGGGATTCTTCTGTATGAGCTGTTGGTCAGGAGGAATAAGACGGCCCTAAAACAATACAGATTGTGACATTCTTCTTCTTTGTTCCCTTTATTGTCTGTTTATTTTTTGTTTATTTCATATATTAGATCTTAATCAAATTTAGAACCCCTCTCTATCTACACCACCTGTATCCTCCTCCCACCTGGATTTCATGCATTCTATCATATATGTTTAGTCCTATCTGTACCCAGATGCATCTCATTGAAAGTCCATTCACTGCAGTCTAGTCAGCCTATCTAGAGTCACACCCTGAGTGAAAAGTAGCTTTCCCTCACCCCATTCTAATCAATTCTCCATAATTCCTTTACTATGTCCACTAAGGTTCAGCCTGATGCCCATTTCCCCAGTTTTATGCTGTGTTGTTTTCATCTGATTGATGCATTGTGTTTTTTTTTTGTGTGTGTGTGTGTGTGCTATCATCACTGTTGCAAGTGCATATGAACAAGATCCCAGTCCTCTGAAAAGCTCTGTTTCCTTATGTTGATCTACAAACTCTGGCTCTTACAATCTTCCTGCCCCCTCTTCCACAGCTGACCCCAAGCAGAGGGTAGTTGAGGTTTGATATAGGAGTCTTATCCAGGGACATGCACTCTACAGTGTCATACTTTCAAAAACTTACCCGGTTGTGACCTTTCTTTGTGCATCTCGCTGTTGTATGAGGAAGCTTCATGAATGTGAATTGAGGGATATAATTTTCTCTACCTCTTGTTCTTCTATGTCCCCAGACACTAAGGTGTAGAAGCTCTACTATAGATGTGTCACTCAGAGCTGGGCATATCTCAGACATATATTATCTGTGTGTGAGCAGTTGTGGAACCTTGTAATAACCTCTATCTTTGCAAAAAGAACCTTCTTTGATGAGTAGTAGCTGGTATACTTGTCTATAAATATAAGGATCTATATTTAGCATACAGTAAAAAAAAATGTCTAGAGATGTGACAGAGATAGGATTTGCTCTAAGATCTATAACCACTCCAGCCATGTGAATTTGGCTATATTTACAGTGAGACACATTAGTTCCCTTCCACCAAGAGGGCTTTAAGTCCAATTAGATAGTTGTTGATTTCCCCATAGATTAAAATGTCATTCTTCTTGATAACCAGAACTGGATGATTATTGCTAAAGATACCAAAACATTTAGGTTTAAGACAAGAAATTCAAGCTGGTACTGAGGTGGAAGTATACTTCCTACTGGAAAGTTACCATAGTCCTGGAAGCTTCTGATGCTGAGGAAGAACAAGAACTGTTGTTTGAAATATGTAAAAGCTCAGAAAATAAAACATTACCTCAAAAATAGTTTCCAAAAAATTGAAAAAATATTAAAAAGCCAAAAAATTTTCTTTTGGGGGGGGGAGACACTTTCCAGTGACCACTGGATTGTTTTAATTTCCTAAACTGTTCTATTTTTTCTCCCCCACATAAATAAGTTTCACTCTTTAGCGATAATCACTTAATGCACTAAGAACAGGTACAGCTTTCCCAGTATGCAACACATCCCTACCCCATGCTACCAGTGAGCCCTCCATGTGCTTCTCTACTCTCCTAGCCAGGTGACTTCAGGACCCTCAGAAAGAATACTGTATGTTAAGGATGCTTAAGTCCTGAATCAGCATTTCTCCTTTGGGAGGGTGGTTGCGGGGCCACTTGGGATATTTCAATGCAAACTCTCTGTGAACCAGTAGTAAAGGCATTATAAATGAATTTATGCAGATAACAAATTATCATAACGGATATCCTCTAGCACTGTAGGATGCATTATTTCTTCTTTGAAACACCTGAAAGACTGTGTACTTAGAGGAGAAAAATGGGGCAAAGTGCTCGAGATTTTGGAACTCTGGGACTCTGGGGGGCAGAAAGTAAATAAATGTGTCCAGCAGCGAGTTTTATTCTCTCTTGCCTCCCTTTGACCAACATGAGGAGCAGAGGGCAAGGACATGTTTGGTCTGTGGGACCCAGCTGTGGGCGCCTGGTTGGCTTAAGTGAGTGTGTGTTTCTTTGCCATTATTTTGTAAGCAAGCGCATTAAGATTCTCTAGCTTTAACTGAGATTGGAGAACTCTTTGTTTGCATTGCCTTAACGACTGGGGGAAACTTGAAAGCAACAGAGAAGGTGGGCGGGGCTTCAGGGTAGCTGCCCACAATGAGTGCCCCTGGCCTGGAAGGAAAATTTCTCTGGTACAAGGACCATTCGAAGTATCCCTTTGCTTCAGAATCTTGACCTTGGTCTCCAAAGGAGAATAAGTCAAAAGGGCTCTCTCTCCCAAGGGAGAGTGGGTGGATTGGTATACAGTACAGTGAGGAAGTGATATTTCTGAGTGGGAATCCAGGAGGGGCTGGAGGGCTGCCACTTGGGACTGTTTGTTGTTTCTTTTTAATGAGTGCTACTTTATTCATTAATCATGGCATCTTTGAAAATTGTGCTTGACCAGAACTCTGCCAGCAGTCATCAACCTGAATTTGATTGTGCCCTCACTTTTAAACATTCATCTGTTCTTTGTGTTGGGGGAGGTGGGCGACTGGCTCAGATTTGGCTATATTGTTCTTTGATACATAAGCACTCCAGGTTTCTTCTTCATGAAGCTTGTTTCAGCCATAAACCAATTAACTTCACTGTTTCATAATAAAAGGAAACATATTGATAAAAAGAAATGTATAAAACCTAAGAAAAAAATTAAAAAGAAAATAATAAAGTGAACCAGACAAACTTCATCCTGTGATGCAAGTAGTTCCCTCTTGTGTAATATTGGCATGACTGTCACACGGGTAACTTACTGCTCTCTGATATAGGCCCACTCCATATGCAGGAACCCATGCCTGTTGCTGTGAACCCATATCAGAAATCAATGGTTGAGGAAATCATAGGTCTTAAAGGGGACCTTATTACTGTTCAGTTGAGCTGATATAGTATCAAACTTACTTCTACATTTACTTATTTATTTGTTTATTTATTATTTATTTTTGTATGTGTATGAATGTACTGTCTGCATGTAGTTCTGTGCATCTGTGTCGTGCAATGCTGTGGAGGTCAGAAGAGGGTGTTGGATTCTCCTGGAACTGGAGTTAAAGACGGTTCTTGGGCTGGAGAGATGACCTAGCAGTTAAGAGCACCAAGTGAGCTCTTACAGAGGACCTGGTTTCAATCCCCCGTACCCTCATGGCAGCTGAGAACCATCTTTAGCTCCAGTTCCAGGGGAATCTGACGCCCTTTTTTTTACCTCCTCGGCATTGCATAATACAGGTGCACAAACCTGCATGCAGACAGTACATTCATACACATAGAAATAAATAAATAAAATTTAAAAACCTTTAAAAAATATATTTAAAAAATGGTTCTCAGCTGCCATGTGGGTGCTGGGTATTGAACCCGGGTCCTCTGTGAGAGCAGTTGGCACACTTAACCACTAGGCCATCTCTCCAGCCCCCTACATACCTACTTTTATTACCATAGACAAATGTGGTTCTTACATTTAAGCAGAGAAGACTAAGCTTCCAGTTAATTGTGGCAAATGACAGAATTGATAGCTAGACTAAGTGCTAAGGACAAATGACCAATTGAGTGCTCACCACTAAAAAAGAAATTAGTACCACCTACTCAGGGAACATTTAAGAAGAGGAGTACAATGGATATCAGAACCAAAAGGTTAGAGAGAAGAGCTATAAATGTTATCTTCTGGGCATTACATAGCCAGTGAAATTAAGAACCCACAGATGCTGTAGTTTCCCGCACTGGGCTTACACAACACTGGCCATCATTCATTAGTTATGGATATGGGAGTACTTCAAGGGCTGTATACCTCTGTGCTGAAATATTGGCCACAGATAGATTCTGAGAAGGGGGAGTCATTTTCTTCATTTGTATACTCATTACTGAGCCCTCTAAATTCCAGTGAATAGACTCAAACCTTTGTTCACACAGATAACCCTGGTTAAATTCAGTGGTTCACAAATGAAAGCAAAAATACATGAATATAGTAAACCCATTTCTATGGAAGAGAGTTTGGTTACCAGGGTTAGAGGGATGTTTGAAAATGCCTGGATTGGCATTAATTAGAATGTATTATATGCTTGTATGAAATTGTCAGAAAACAAAATTAATCAATAATTATTTCAAAGTTGGAGCATGATAGAAGACACTCAGTACCGAAAACTGCCTTATATATGTACCCACGGTTGAATACATACAGGCACATATGCATACAACAACACAACCACACACACACACACACACACACACACACACATACACAAATTAAAACACTAAACAAAAAAAGGAATTGGTGTTGTATATAGTATATATAAAACCTGATATTGACATCTGTAGTATACATTTCATGGGCAGATGTTTACAAATATCTATTTACTCCAGGTATATCAATCACAGACAAAGGAAATAATTGCATTCAAGTCCAGCTTGATGATCCAGGAAGTGTATGCAGTGTACATTCAGGAACACGTGTAGTGTTACAGGTGCATGGGTGACTCAAAGGCAGCTTTGTCTCTGAAAGTCCATCCCATCATGAGGGAAAATGCAGGAAGTCCATGTCTCTGGAGATCCCTGCATGACTCACTGGCATGAATAAATCCCTCTGCTCCCAGAAATGGTTACTGCTTTTCTAATCTTAGGGACAGCCTTAGGATTTGTGCAAGCTTTCAGAGTTTCCAGAGAATTGTGAATTTTGTTTACTTCCTGAGCCTTGTATGTTTCATTTGGTTTCTCGGAACTTCCAGGATGATTTCAGAGCAAGTAGTTATACAACATTGACTTTAACTTCAGCTATATAAGTTAATAACCTCCTAAATAATACAGTATAGCATATTTCTTATTTATCTTGTTTCCTCATCATTTGTGAAGTTAAAGCAGACTTCAATTATCATTTTCTTTGTACATAATTACATTTAATTGAGTGATAAATTGTCTTTAAATTTCTTCACCAGGAATATAAGAATAACTTCGCACTCACAATAGCCTCCAAAATAATAAAATACCTGGGAACAAACCTAACCAAAGATACCAAAGACCTCTACAACAAAAAATTTTAAACCCCTGAAGAAGGAGATTGAAAATGACATCAAAAGATGGAAAGACGCCCCATGTTCATGGATTGGGAAATTTATTAGAATAAAAATGTCCATTTTACCCAAATTGATATACAGATTCAATGCAATCCCAATCAAAATCCCCATGAGCTTCTTCACAGACTTGGAAAAAAAATCCTTAAATTCATGTGGAAAAACAAAAGACCCCAAATAGCTAAAGCAACCCTGAGTGAAAAATGCAAAGGGGGGGTTTCTCTACCAGACTTCAAGCTAAATTACAGGGCCACAGTCATAAAGACAGCCTGGTACTGGCACAAAAACAGACCTGTTGACCAAGGGAATGAAATTGAAGATCCTAACTTGAGTTCATGCAATTTCAGCCACCTCATATTTGACAAAAGGGCAAAAAAAAAAAAAAAGCCTCAATGGAGAAAGCATAGCATCTTTAGCAAATCGTGCTGGCAAAATTGGATCATCATTTGTAGAAAAAAATTAAACCCCTACCTCTCACCCTGTACAAAAATAAACCCCAAGTGTATCAAAGACCTCAACGTGAAACCTGAAAGAAAAATGTTAAAAAAAAAATTGGCAACAACCTAAAAGACATAGGCATAATAAAAGACTTTCTAAACCAGACAGCAGCTGCACAGGAAATAAGGTCAATGGTCAACAAATGGGACCTCATCAAACTCAAAAGTTTCTTTACAGCAAAAGAAACAAGGAAGTGAAGAGAAAACCCGCAGAGTGGGAGGAAATTTTCACCAGTGATACATCTGACAGAGCATTAACATCAAGACTATATAAACTACTCAAAAAACAAAAAAGTAAGAAAACAAATGACCTAATAAAAGATGGAGTAAAGAGATGAACATAGACTTCATCAGTGAGGAATTAAAGATGGGTTAGAACATCTCAAAAAGTGCTCATCATTAATAATTAAGGAAATGCAAATTAAAACCATTCTCAAATATCATTTCACCCTTATACCACTGGATAAGATCAAGAAAACAAAAGGCACCAAATGCTGGAGAGCTTGTGTGGAAATGGGAAGACTCATTCACTGCTGGTGGGAATGTAAACTTCTACAACCATTATGGAAAGCAGTGTGGAGAACACTTAAAAAAGACTCAAAATGAGCCTACCACCTGACCCAGTGATACCACTCCTGAGTATATACCCAAAAGACTCATCCTACCACAAAGATAAATGCACATCCATGTTTATTGTGGCTCTCTTCACAATAGCAAAGAGATGGAACCAAGCCAAATGCCTCTCACTAGAAGAGTGGATGACAAAAATGTGGTACATCTACACAATGGGATACTATTCAATGGTAAAGAAAGATGACATCATGAACTTTCCAAGTAAATGGATGGAGCTTGAAGCTATTATGCTAAGTGAAGTAACACAGTCCCAGAAAAACAAATGGTGAATGGTTTCCCTCATTTGTGGATGCTAACACCAAATCCCCGGTTGAAAGACAAGCTGAACAACCTTATTGTTATATTTCTGTTTATCTGAAAGCAACTATGCTGTTATAATCTAAATCTCTCAACGGGCTCTAGAATCCACCCACCACTTATTTTCGGACTCCATAATTACTGTATATGTGTGGAAAGTATGTATCCATATTTTAGAGTAATATAAAATTAATGGAATTAATGGAGGAAAATGTGAATTTCTAAACATTAAAAAAAGAAAAAAGACCGAGAGAAAGATGCAGGACAGTTATGGTAGAATGCATGATCGGGGGTGGGGTGGGGGGAAGGGAAAGGGGAACATGCCTAAACTGAACTGAAAAATGATGTCTGAAATACACAAAACATCAATAAAAGCATAAAAATTTTTCCTTCACCTAGTGTTTTTATCATCAAACAGCTTTTCAGTCTCTGGTAGTGGTCCATCATACCACTAGCAATCATAGCATGCTCTTATTCTTTGTTTTTTTTTGGTCTTTTCGAGACAGGGTCTCCCTGTAGTCCCAGCTGTCCTGGAAGTCACTCTGTAGGCCAGGCTGGCCTTGAACTCACAAAGATCCGCCTGCCTCTGCCTCCCAAGTGCTAGGATTAAAGGCGTGGCCACCACGCCCGGCTGCTCTTATTCTTTGAACTGTTTTTCTTTTAGATAAGAAATCTCTTGTTTGGGGAATAATTTCCCCATAAAATTTCTGAGAAATTACTCTATTCCTATTTTCATGACTATTCCATTGTCATTGGATTTCTGGCAGAGCTGGTGATGGTGTGCCTTGGCTTGGGGATGTACATCACATTTGGAAATCAGATTCTTAAATCTATTCCCTTATGTCTTTGACAAATTTTGGAGATCATTCAGCAAATAATTCTATAAATTATTTTCACCACTATATTTTTTCCTCATAATGCTATATTTTTCAACATTTTTTCTTTAATTTTTTTTCTGTCTTTTTGAGACAGGGTCTTCCTTTAGGCTCAGCTGTCCTGGAGCTCACGATGTAGACCAGGCTGGCCTTGAACTCAAAGAGATCCACCTGCCTCTGTTTCCTGAGTGCTGAGATGAAAGGAGTTATCCACCATGCCTGGCATTTAAGTATGCCTGGACCATAAGTTCTTAGATTTTCATTATTCTACTTATTTTGTGTAGGTATTATCATTGTATTTTTTCTGTTTTGCTTTTGCTTTTTATGATTTTTAAACTATTTATGTATTTATTGACTATCTTATTATTTTTATTTGAATAAAGAGAATTGATATTTTATTACTACAGCAATTTGTGTGGAACATTTATTCTCACATATTTTCATCTATGTTGTGGGGATGGGGTGGGCTGGGTTTTCAACTCCTCACTCTCCCCTTTTGAATCGGCAGTGCTAAGGGGTAAATGGCTTTTCTCCTGTTGTTCATATAAATTGCAGCACAATTCAATTGTGTATAGAATAAAACTTTTCTTGTTGCATTTATTGGTTTTTCCCTCTTCTGAGTAGGCTTGCAGCTTCTCTAATGCTGTCCTATTCCACAGTACTATTGGAAAGTCATCCATCAAATCACATGATCTCTTCATAGTCATCATATTTGCTCCAAGTTTTAAGATTTGTTATGCTTCTTTGATATCTTACTCTGGGAAGTTTTCATAATAAGAGGATATATCTGGGAGAAATATTACATACTGGCCATATTTTAATTGTCTTTACACATCTCTCAGGATTAGAGCCCAAACTAATGGTCTGACCTTGTCACTTCCTCGTTATTTAGGTAATAGCTTCTACTTGAATCCAATGATTTTGGAACACTGCCTTACACAGTGATCATTTGGAGGCAGTCAAGTATAGGATACTTGTACTCCTAAATATAGCATGAAACTTGTCAAGATTAAGATCCTAACCACTAATTTAATTCAGACATTGTCAGATTTGTTTATGCAATGAGCAACTTTATAAGCATGTTCTTATTTCATTCTGAAAGTCAATTCATCTTGTTTCTGCTTGCCAATACCTGTAATATTAGTTTGAGTATACCTTATTTTCTAAGTATGACTTTGTCCCTGATTGAGGATCAGGGTCCTTAAAATTATGATAGAAATGCAGTATTTTTCAAGAATATTAAAATTAGGGGCTGGAGAGATGGCCTAGCGGTTAAGAGCCCCGACCGCTCTTACAGAGGACCCGGTTTGATCCCCAGCACCCACATGGCGGCCGAGAGCCATCTGAAACTCCAATTCCAGGAGAACTCCAGCTCCAGGGGAATCCGAGACCCTCTTCTGACCTCCGCGGCATAACACGACACGGGTGCACAGACCTGTATGCAGACAGTACATTGATACACATACAGAAATAAATTTTAAAAAAATTTAAAAAAAGAATATTAAAATCAATATTTTAGAGACATTATTGTAGTTTATTAATTTATTATTAATTCTTTTACTATTATTTCTATGTAAAAGGAGAGCTACCATAAATTCCTACCAACACATTCTCTCATTTTCTTAAAACAGATATCCCCTATTCATTCCTCTAATGAAGCATAATAAATTATTTTTCCAGTTTGCATGGTCTACATCTAATCAGAATATCTCTTCTTCTGAGCATATAAATGTTTTCTACTCTATAAAATTTCTGGTGCATTAATCATGTTTAGTATAAGTTATTCACCCTTTTTATATCAAAGGGCCATCAGTGTCAAAATTTTGCAAGCATTTATGGAGTCTTTTGCAGAATTTTAAATCATGTACCCTTAAAAACATGCCTAATTTGATAAATTGCACACTCTGACATCTAGTTTACCTGATCAAACTCAAATGCTTTCTCCTGGCTCCAGTTAATACATTCTAACTGGACTTTAAAGCCTTCTTGAAAATGTTATCATGATCCATATCATACCCAACACGAAGTTTGGGTTATTATTTTTTCTTATTAGTAATCTCATATATCCTTCTAGAGGAGAAACAAAAAAGGAAATCTGAGGTTGATAAAACACAGTGTCTGCATATTAACCTCAAGCAAGAAGGAAACAGGAGCTCTGAAAAGTGAAGATAAAAATCTGGCGGTGGTGCATGCCTTTAATTCCAGCACTCAATATGCAGAGGCAGGTGGATCTTTGTGAGTTCAAGGCCAGCTTGGTCTATATAGTGAGTTGTAGGAGAGCTGGAAGACTGGGAGACCCTTTCTTAAAAAGATGAAAAAAATGAAGATCCCCTTTGCAGGCTTGCTGAGTTCAGTAGATTATCAACCGAAAAGTTTGCCTCATGCTTTGTGAGTAATCCATGAATTCAGACAGCATTCTTGCTTAGCTGTCACTTCAATAGTTTTTGGAACCTAACTCCTCAAGGGTATTCTACAAAAAGTGTTCTTGCCCTTTTCTTTTTTTCTTTTTTCTTATTTTTTTCAACCTAAGACAGTTCAACCTTAAAAGCCCCAGTCCTTAAAATGTCCAAACACTTAAAAGTTCACAGTCTAATAAAAGTCTCTTAGCTGTAAAATTCAAAACAAGTACTGTCTTATTTCAAAGGGAAGAATCAGGCACACTCAAACAAAACCTAAGTCCAGCAAAGTAGCTCAAGGCTGGACACCTGGGATTCACTCATGAACTTTTGGGCTCCACAGGGTTTCGGCAGCTCCCCTTCTCTGACTCTGCCATCTGTGGCACACACAACTCATCTCGCAGGCCCAGGCCGACTCCATTCCATACCTGCTGCTGCTCTTGGTGGTCATCCCATGGTCCCAGCATCTCCAAAAAGCTGGGGTCGCCACTGAAACAGAGGTTGCTTCTGACCTCTCCTGATGCAAAACCTCAGCTTCTCTTCCTGACCCCTGGAATCCTGGGGTCTTCACTGCAACCAAGGCCGCACTCTGACCAGTGGCCTTTCCTGGCCTCTCATAGTGCCAGGCCTCAGCTGCTCTCTGTGGCCCCTTCATGCTTTCAACACTGGAACCATATAGGAGCCTCTTACATCTTACCAAGTCCTGCTTCTGGCTTGACATGGAGTCTTGGGCCCCTTCTGGAACATAGCTTCTGTGTGCTGACCCTGAAGAAAGTCTTCCCAGAAGATTTCACCACAGTGATGCTGATCTCTTGTTACTTACAGCTGATTTTTCAGTCCCAGCTAACCAGCATCAATTGTCCCAGTACAACAAAGGATTCACTTCAGGTTCTGGTCTCTTGTTACTTACAACTGATTCTTCAGCCCCAGCTGACCAGAACCCACAGATTAAACAGTCCTGATGATGTCTGCTTCCCTTTGAAACTAGAAGCTTCACAAGCCAGGCCTCCATCATCTACAACTCTTTCAGCAAAACTGTTCCAAGTTCCACAGCCACGATCTTTAGGCATTCAATGATTTTTCTAGCCCAAAGTTCTAAACACCTCCACAATCCTTTCCCCAACACACAAAGGTCAGGTCTGTCACAGCAATACCCCATTCTCTGGTACCAAATTTCTGTTCTAGTCTGTCTTCCATTGCTGTGACAAAACACTCGGTCTGACACCAACTTGGGGAGGAAGGGTTTATTCAGCTTACATCTCCTGGGTTATAGTTCATCACTTAGGGAGCCCAAGGCAGGAACTCAGGGCAGGAACCTGGAGGCAGGAGCTGAAGCACAGGCCATGGAGGAATGCTGCTTACTGGCTTGCTCCCTCTTGCCGTTTTATAATAGGAATGGAAGTAAATATAAACTACTCAGAAGACACAAGGATATGCAAGTTCACATCTGATTATCTGTTATCTGTTCATCTGGGTCAGATTTTTATTTCTTTGTGTCTCAAAAAACATTTATTTTAGCAATTTCCACCAAATACATTTATTTTATATTTATTATGCGTTCTCTAATTCTAAACAAGTTGATTTATTTGAGTTAGTGAAGTTTTACATCAATATAACTATTAGCAGCTATGTTACCCCTTGTATATTGTATCCATGTTGATCATGTTACCAAAATGACCACTTCAATGTCAGACTGCAAGAGCACTTGTATCAGAGGTTGCTTTTTCAGATTTCTTCAGCAATAAAGGCAGTTGATTAATTTCATTAGAATCCCATTTTTAGGTAATTGCAGGTTGAGTTATATTTTAAATGTGAAAAATATGTTTGGTGTATAAAATTATGGAAACAAAGAAAGAAAGAAGACAGCTACTACTAACAAACTATCCCTCCCTGTAAGCCCAACAGCCTCATTCTTTATAGAAAATTCTAGAGGTAGTATATATTTTCAGAAATAGTCTCATTGGGCCAAGATTTTTCAATCATTTTTAAACTTTAAAATAAGTTATTGCATATGGGTACCCAGTAAAGGAATATAACCTTGAGAAATATGATTTTCTTCCATACAGAAACAGATGCATCAATAGGAAGAAAATGGCATCTGCCCTAATAATTCTCAACTGATATAATGTGCAGAATTAAATTGAAGAAGAACCTTGGCTCCAGGGATAGTGTACCCCATATTCTGATTTCCAAATGCAGAGAATTCACTCACATTCCACATTCCAGTAATCCTCAATGTTTTATCAGCTTTATAGCATTATATATATATATATATATATATATATATATATATATATGTGTGTGTGTCCTTTACCATTTCTCTGATGTGTTCAACTTTGTGTGTTCAAGTGTGCATGTACACATGTATACAGACATTGTTCCTTTCATGAATGAATACAGAAACACTACAAGATGATACTCTTTAGGAAAAAAGCAATCATTTTGCAGTGTCTCTTTATAATTTTGGTATAGCTTAATAGCAGAGGGTCTAATCCTATTACTCTTTGAAATCACACTCATTTTATTTCCAGAATTCATTAATTTATGCTGCCAATGGATAATTATTAAAAAACTTAAGAATATTTTGTTTTTACTTTTGTTCTAGATAGCTTTAGTGTCAACTTGGGTTGAGGGAGCCTCAATTGGGGAATTGGCTCCATTGGACTGGTCTGTGGCCAGGTCTATGGACTATTGACTTGATTGCTGAGCAATGTGGAAGGGCCTAGCCCTGTATGTGTGGTGCCACCCTGGGCAGGTTGTTGTGTATTGTATAAGAAAGCAGGCTGGGCATGGGCCAGGGGAGCAAGCCAGTAAGAAGCATTCCTCCATGGCTTGTGATCCAGGTCCTGCCTCCAGGTTCCTGCCCTGAGTTCCTACATTGGGCTCCCTGAGTGATGAACTGTGATCCAGGAGATGTAAGCTGAATAAACCCTTTCCTCCCCAAGTTGGTGTTGGTCAGAGTGTTTTCACAGCAATGGAAGAAAAACTAGAACAACTTTCAATGAGTGACATATTTATTTCTTCCTACAGCTCTTTACACTTAAAAATGACAACATATTTACCCAAATTATATTGATGAAATTTTAGTGAAAAGCAGAAAGAAGCAGAAAAAGCTTGAATGCATTCATGCATGTGGTATATTCTCAGCTATATTAGCATACTCTATGAAATGAGTTAAGAAAACTTAGAATGTATAGTATTTTTAGAAAATTTTAAATATATTGGAGCTCAGTGGTTAAGAGCACTGACTGCTCTAGCAGAGGATTTGGGTTCGATTCTCAGCACCCACATGGCAGCTAGGATCCATCTTTGAGCTGGGCGTGGTGGTGCACACCTTGCCTTTAATCCTAGCACTCAGGAGGTAGAGGCAGGTGTATCTGTGTGAGTTCAAGGCCAGCGTGGTCTACAGAGTGAGTCCAGGTTGGCTGGGGCTATAGGGAGACCCTGTCTCAAAATAAATAAATAAATAAATAAATAAATAAATAAATAAATAAATAAACAAATTTGACCAGTTATCCCGGATAGTTCAATATTCTAGTAATTTAAACTTTACTGTTAGTTTTACATGTTGCAAAACTGCATTTTATACATATAAATATATAGTCATAGATCTTTAAGAATTGGGTCTCTCAGGGCAGGTGTAGTGGTGCATGCCTTTAATCATAACACTGGGGAGGCAGAAGCAGGTGGATTTCTGTGAGTTCAAGGCCAGACTGGTCTACATATCGAGTTATAGGACAGATGGAGCTACAAGGAGACCCTGTCTCAAAAAGACCAAAAAAGAAAAGTATTAGGTCTATATTAGAGATGAATAAACTTAGAAAATTAATTTACTTTTGGTTTCTTTTTTTATTTTTTTATCAATTTTATTTATTTCTGTATGTGTATGAATGTACTGTCTGCATGCAAGTCTGTGCACCGTGTTGTGCAATGCCGCTGAGGTCAGAAGAGGATGTCGGATTCCCCTGGAACTGGAGTTCTCCTGGAATTGGAGTTTCAGATGGTTCTCGGCCACCATGTGGGTGCTGGGGATCGAACCCGGGTCCTCTGTAAGAGCGTTCAGCGCTCTTAACCGCTAGGCTATCTCTCCAGCCCCCAAATTTTGGTTTCTTAGGAAAATAATATAGATAATAAGTAGATATATGTTCATTGCTTTAATGAAATTATATGGAAAATTTCTAATGGGAGAATGCTTCTTATCTACAATGTATTAGTACTTTACAGAGAATGCAGAAAGTATTTAGAATACTTTTTGTCCATTTCAACCTTACAAAATATAAACATGTCAAGAAATTACTTACTGAAGACAATTACTATTTTTTGACACTATGGAAAAAAATTTTGTGTCATCCTTTCTCTTTAGTTGTTTTTCTTTTCTATTCTTTTTTTTAATTTTTTTAAATTTTATTTATTTCTGTATGTGTATGAATGTACTCTCTGCATGCAGGTTTGTGCACCCGTGTCGTGCAATGCCACGGAGGTCAGAAGAGGGTGTAGGATTCCCCTGGAACTGGAGTTTCAGACAGTTCTCAGCTGCCATGTGGGTGCTGGGGATCGAACTCGGGTCCTCTGTAAGAGCGGTCGGTGCTCTTAACCGCTAGGCCATCTCTCCAGCTCCCTTCTTTTCTATTCTTAAGAGTGATTATGTTAGTTACACATGTGATTGTTAGGTTTTTAACTCTGAATCCCTCTTCACTTTCTCACAACGTAAGAGTTGATTTTGAAACCTGGTCATTGCTCAGAGCACCAGAATTGAATAAAATACTATGGTCCAATGTGATTAATTTTCTACACATGTCCTCTACCTTGTATTTTCAGACTTCCTCATTTTTCCAGCCCACTATCATCTGTGCTTATCCACTGTTATTAACTTCAGTTTTTTTTTTCTTTCTTATAATTTTCGGAAATAAATAGCAATATCTTCATGTATTTTCTTACATCTCCACATTCTTACGTAGAGAAAAACATACATTTTTGCTATTTTACTATTTTTCTGATTTTTAGGTTACATTTTTTAGTTGTTATAAGATATTACTTTTCCTATTAACATAGCTCTAATTTTTTTACTATATTCATGAGTATTTTAGACAGGTAAATAACTAAACATAATCATATCCCCCCTCATTTTCTCCCACCAGTTATTTCTTTGTCTCCTCACCGTGTTCTCTCCCATTTTCATGACTTTTTAATTGAATTTTTGTAAATTTTATACAATATATTTTCATTGTGTTCAGATCCCCTTCTTTATTTATCTGCTCCCCCCTCTTCCTACCCTCTGCTCAATTGCATGTACAAACAATGTTTCTAGAGTCAAATTTGTGTTCCCAAATGTCCTTCAGGTTTGTTGCAAATGGGTTTAATTATGTTGGGAAATGTTTCCCTCCAGTCCAATTCCCTCTAGGACTCTAAACATGAAGGCATGTTGGATATTATCAAATTCTTTCCATATCATTTGACATGACTGTGTGATTTTTTTCTTTCACTCTATTTATGTGCTTTATGATATTTGTTGATTTATGTATGTTGAACCATCCCTGCATCTCTGCTATAAATCCAACTTGTTCATGGTGGATGATCTTTTAGATGTGTGGCTGTATACAGTTTTCAAATATTTTATTGAGAATTTTTGCATTTGTGTTCATTAAAGAAATGGGTATATAGTTTTCCTTTTTTGGTTTTATCTTTGCCTGGTTTTAGTATTAGGGTGATGCTTTAATTGTGGTTTTCCACTTACACTAACCACAAAAAAGTGCCTAGCGTTTGTTATTAGAGTGGTGGTGGCTTCATGGAAGGAATTTGTGAGATTTCTCTCTGTTTCTATCCTTTCAAATAATTTGAGTAATAGTGGTTGTAGGTCCTCTTTAAACATCTTACAGAATTCTGCAATAAATCCATCTGGGCCTGAGCTTTTTTTAGTTGGGAGGTTTTGTATTACTATTTCAATATCCTCATATGTTATGGGTCTGTTTAAGCTGTCGATCTCTTCTTGATTAAGCCTTGGTGCTTTACATGATTTCAGATATTCATCCATTTGTCTTAGGTTTTCAAATTTAGTAGAGTACAGGTTTTTAAAGTATTCTTGTGTAATTCCCTGGATCTTTTTGTAATCTGTTGCAATGTTTCCCTCTTCATCTCTTATAAGAAAGAATATATATATATATATATATATATATATATATATTCCAGAGGCCCCAAAATAATATAGGCCTTTGGAGTCCTTCTTAATTCTCTACCAGAATTAGATAGGACCCCATTAATGAAGAAATCACATAACTTGTATGCAATTTATAGAAAAATTAAGCTGATAAAAAAGTGGAAACTCTCCCTCTGATGGCCACTTTTCATAGTAGAAGGTGCTATGCAGGCTGCTGCAAGTAAGGCATCAATAGACTTACCTATATGTGAACCATATAAACAATAATATCCACCAACGAGGCAAAGTATCTCTTATGATATAATGACAGTGGTTACCAATTGCTCTCTGATTAGATCTTTGGTCCACTCAATAGGAAGGAATTCATGCCTGATACACAGCTAGTCAAAAACCTATGATTAGGGAGATCATAGGTCTTATGTAAGAATAGCCATTCATTGTTAGGTAAATTGACATAGTGGCAAACTGCTTTCAAAATGTTTATGTTTATATCCATAGACAGATGCTGTGCTCAACCTTGGAAAAGTTTATATTTTCAGAAAATGCAGAGACTAATGGCCTTGAAAGAAGCTGAGAATAAGTGACAGCTGAGTGTTCAGCCCTAAATAGAACATTTATATCACTTTCTTAGCCCCAGGGAGCACTGTGAGAAAAGGCAGAACAGGTATAAAAGCTGAAAGGCAGCAAGAAATCCTGCAGAATGCCATCTTCTGAACATGACACAACTATTCATAACTTTCTGGAAGCTGTAGTGCCTGCCCTGGTCCTGAACAAGATGACCTGTAATGAGTCAAAGTCCACAGAGTGGCACATGTGTCCTAATAGCTTCCTGCTGAACTACTGCATATTGATAGTCTCAACCAAAGGAGCAGTCATTTTCTTCAGCTGTGTACCCACCAGTTACCAAAGGATAGTTCTAAACCCATAGTCACACATACAGTCCAGATTAAACTCACTGAGTCATATCCTTACATGAAGTGGAAAAGGCATTTGTAAGCAGGAGAAAAGGAGATGAGACTGGGTGAAGGGTGAGAGTACAAATGCATTAAATTCTCAAAGAACAAAATAAATTTAAAGTCAAAGTTGCATTGAGAGTAATGCAAATGTCCTAAAATTAGTTGATAGGTGCAAAGTACTGTAAGTTTACATAAATTCTCTTGCACAATTAAAACGAATACATTTAATGATATTTCTAGTCAAATAAATTTGTTTTCAATGTCTTTTTAAAGTGTATGGTAACTAATAATGCTCAAAATGGCTTCTGGCCTTCACATGCAAATGCACACATATGCACATGAACCTGCCCATACATGTACACAGACAGGAACATATATACATACACACATACTTACACAATCTAACTAAAACAAACCAAAATCACTATGAGCTTCCAGTTATAGAAGGGGCTGATGGAACGTCAAACAACGAATTGAGTTTTAATTCAATTGTCTCCGTTAGATCTAGCTGGTCCTTAAAGCCATCCTGTGGTTATTCTAGTCCTTATGGCATTTTGAAACACATATAACTAGCAGCAGACAAAGGCCCCACACTTATTCTTTGATGAATATAAAATTCACATGTGGCATGTTATGGTGCCAAGTCCAGGTGAAGGCCATTATAAAAACATCTACATCGGAAAAAAACAAATCAAATGACAGCCTGGATAACGAAGCAGAGTAGGACTTACTGTCACCACCAAGGACTTTAAAGATGCAATTCTGATTCTCAGTGAATCATCATCCAAATTTCCTCCTTTGCCTGTGCAGAATAAAATGAATTTTGGAGAATAATAATTAATTATTCCAAATAATCAGGGGGTTACTTCAGTTATGTCTAGTGCAGATGTGGCTTAACTGCTAGAGTGTTAACTGACTAGAGTAAGTAAAGCACAATTACTTTAACGTATTTTTGTGTCAATGTGTAGAAAAGAACTTCAATAAAAATCCAAAGGACTTCAATCTCCAGAAATGTCTACCTCATCACCAGTATGAATGAAAAATATGAGTCTTATTTCTGTAAGATTAAGTATAAATTGCTTAACTTGCCCTTCTTATAACTAAGAAAAAAGTTATAGTATCTTTCAATTCAGGAGTAATCATACCCTTCATTTGACTTTATTCACACATTTCTATGAAATAAAGGAGCCTCAAATTGATTATTTAGCTTGGAAATAATGGGATATTTCATTAGCATTTCTCATTGGTGTCTAGGATAAATTGACTTGGGATAAGCTGAGCTCAAGAACCTTGGAAGGCAGCTGTGTCTTAGATAGTAGAAGGGCTGAACACTGTCTGTCACAAAACCTTGGCAGGTGGCAAACCAGACCCTAAAGCCCCTTGTAATTAAGACGAGACATCTTACTCAGTGACCTTCAACTCTTACCTGCCTTATACAGGTCCTTTGCATAAAGTCTCTCCCAACTGCTCTATAATAAGGTCACATTTCTTGTTTTTCAAACTTTTTCTTGGAACGCTGCTCTTGGATGGCTGCCAAATTTTCCCTATAGAAAACATGGAGAAGGTAAGCTTCGTTAGGATTCATTAAAAATTGTTGTTACCAGTAGGATCCAGAGAGGGGCCTGGTGTCTGCAGCAATCTGAGGCATTTCTTCCCTTCAATGCCCAGAGGAGTCAATCCTTCTGCTGGGACTTTCTGGTACTTCCTACTCCTTGCAAAGCTGCATTTTCTTTCTCAGCCATTTAGTTGGTGATACTCTGGCCTGTTAGAACATACAAATCCTTTCCCATAGTTAGTTTTAAGCTTTGGATTGCCAGGTTTTTTGACAAAAAGTTTTCATATTTATATATATCCCCCTTTTTTATTTTAGGTTTTTATTTTTGACCCATGAGTCTCAAGAAAGCAGTTGTATTATATATACCTATAGGGTGGCGTCAAGGCACAGCTTTCATCAAGTTCACCCATGCTGTTTTGGGTTACTGTATGTGATTAACTTGGGAAACAAACTTTATTTTTAAATTAAATCATCCTATAGGTGAAAGAGATTGTTACCAGGTCATACTATATGACAGCAAAATTATAGAGAACATTTGTTTATACCAATCCCAAAGTAATTGTTATACAGTTTTTAATTAAAGCTAATGTGGCAACAGCGTTTATAGCACCCATGGCTGATGCACAAGCTTACATCTCTAATGGTTAGGAGAGTTATAAGCCCACGAAGACCTGTCATACTTAAAGAAAGAAAATGTAATTCATGGATTAGATACCATCCAAACATCTGTGTCTTTACCAAGTAACCTACCATAACAATTAGTACTGTTTAAATCTATATATCTAATTGCATGTGCTTCATTTGTAGGATTGAAAGGCTATTATAACTTTAAGTACCTATATATCTAATTGCATGTGCTTCATTAGTAGGATTGAAGGTTATTGCCTGGACAAGGTGGCAGCCCATGAAAGAAAACAACCAGAATTGACTAGAGACCAAGACAACAGTTCCAGAGAAGTATACGTTTGTTTCTCATCCCCTGTGCCCTTTTCTAAGCCTAGGGAACAATTGTGGAAGAGGGGGCGTGGTAGAATGTAAGGGCTCGATTGGGGTGAATGGTTAAACTACACAATATAGGACTGGACACTCATTTGATCAACTTGTTGAACATACAAGGCCCCCCTGCTGGATGGTAGACCCATGAGCTATGTGGGTTGGGCACAACTGCTCATAAATTGGTTTTACATGAAGGATAGCTTGTACTCACAAATTATCACCTATGTTAAAAAATGAAACAAACAAATAAAAAAACAGAGAAGGATGCAGAAAAGTTATGGCAGAATGCATATGATCTGGGATGGGTAGGGGTGGGGTGGGAGGGAAGGGAGGGGAATTTATAAGTTTATTGTTATATTTTTTTTTAATTATTTATTTTATTTATATTTTATTTTAATACATATATTTTTATAGCCGATGAAGTGGAAAATATGTATGAAAACACAACATCTAATTATTTTTTTATATTATATTAATATAATATTACGAGTCCAAAAAAAAAAAAAAAAAAGAAAACATGGAGAAATAAACTGATGTTTGCAAAAGACAAATCATCCCAGGGGTGAGACTTACCACTTTTGGGCCAATCTGATATTGGTTCCTGGGGGGGGGTATTAAGGGGTGTGCTTGCAAATAGTGAGAATTCCCTGCACATTTTAACATTAATCTGTTTTTTTTTCCCCATGCTTTACATATATAGTTGGAGGGTAATCTTCCACAAGTAACTACCTGCTCTTTCTTGCCCATGTGCTCTCCCATTTGTCACCTTTGCTTTTCTAAACAGTTTTGCTTCAGATTTTGTCATATAATCATAAATAATATAAACCTAGAAACTGCAATTGAAATGACGCATGTGCCTTAAGTTACAATATATTTATCTCCGTTAAATACTGCAAATAACATAGCTTCACTCTTCACTATAGCTAAACTAATTCTATTGTATATACAAAATAAATTTTATCAGCACATTCCTCTGTTGATGAACACTAAGGTTGGTTGCATAACAGGTGTTTTGAATAATGTGGCAATAAACATTGTTGTGCAAGATTCTCTCCGATATGTTGATTCAAATTATTTGTCAAATTACTTGAAAGTAGTAGGGTTATTTTCAGTATTCTGAGTAGTTTCCATTCTGATTTGCATAATGACTACCCTGACTTATATTCCTAACAGAATGTGTAAAAGTTCCCCTTTGTTCATGACCTCAGCAGCATTTGTTATTATTGATTTGATGAGGGACATAATCACTGTGGAATGATAAAATCTCAATGTAAGTTTTATTTGCATTTTCTAATGGCTAGTGATGTGTAAATATTTTCATATTTTTTATTTGGTTAAGTTTGTTCTTTGACACTTTCTATAATCTGTTTGCTTTCACCTTCCACTTTATCTTATCTCCATTATACAATTGTCACCCCTTCCTTTGTCTCTTCAGGTCACTTTCCCATAGTGTCTCTTTGTTTTCTTTTGTGAGCCATACATTTTAACTAGGACCATTAGGGTCACCATTTGTTTATGTCTATACATTGGAGTCTGATGGGCTCAGTGCTGGGTAAAAATAAAGAAAATAACTGTACTTCCACCAGAATGTCAGTAGTCAATAGTTCAGTAGGAAGCAGTAAAGTCCCATAAGTTCCTTCCTATTCCATAACTGGCTATTGATAGGCTCAGTTTTTTTATTAATTTTATTTATTTCTATATGTGTATGAATGTATGAATATACTGTCTGTATGCAAGTTTGTGCACCCATGTCGTGCAATGCCGCGGAGGTCAGAAGAGGGTGTCGGATTCCCCTGGAACTGGAGTTCTCCTGGAATTGGAGTTTCAGATGGTTCTTGGCCACCATGTGGGTGCTGGGGATAGAACCCATGTCCTCTGTAAGAGCGGTCGGCGCTCTTAACCGCTAGGCCATCTCTCCAGCCTGATAGGCTCAGTTTTGTATAGGGCCTGTGTAGGAGCCAACGCTTCTATGAGACCATGTTTACAATGACTGAGTAATGTCTTGTTTATTGACCATTTCTGTGTCATCTTTTGAGAACTACTTAGCCATTTTATTTTATTTTATTTTTTTCTACTTAGCCATTTTATTATTTCATTTAATAATTGATCTTTTTGGAGGGTGAGAATTTTATTTTTTGTACTTCTGTATAATGAACTGTTACTACTCTAGTAGATGTAAAAGCAGAAGTCTGAAGTTATTACCTTATCTGATTTAAAGTTGTACTAAAAATCCATAGTGAAAACAAAAGAAGCACATATAGTGTTAGAATAAAAACATACACATAATGGGGCTGGAGAGATTGTTCAATGGTTAAGAGCACTGGCTGCTCTTGCAAGGACCTGGAAGCCTTGGGAATGGATTCCCAGCACCAACATAGTGGCTAACAGTCATCCATAACTCCAGTTCTAAGGGATTCCACATTGTCTTCTGACCCCTGTGGGCAGTGCAGGACATGAGTTCCCTTACATACATGCAGGCAATACACTCATGCACATAAAATAAAAATAAAATGATAAAAAAAACAGATAAATAAGATCAATGGGACAGAAAAAATAGAATATAGTATCTAGACATAATCCATGTAAATACTACAGACACTTGCTTTTTTTTACAGAGATGTAAAAATTATACATCACTCAAAAGTCAACCCCCTTTAACAAATGGAGCTGGATAAACCAGTTTCTACATGTAGACTAGGGTAATAAAGATCACATATCTATGTGAAAAATCAAGTCAAAATGGATTTGAAAATAAAAGAATAAAAAGCAACTTATAAAAAAGACCCAGACCTTGAAACTTATTAGAGAAAAATACGAGGAAACACTGACATCTCATCATGGGCAAGAATTTTATTTATAGAATTCTATTCATTCAGGAAATAATGCCAACAATTGACACATGGGCAGACACTGAATTTAAAAGCATCTGCTAAGGAAAGGAAGTAATTAATGAATTGAGTGAAGAGACAGGCTCCACAACTGATAATTTTGTGTGGCATCCAGTAAAGAGATGGTTCTGGAGCATTTCCAAGCTATTGAGCACAGTGTTCTATCATTTGGGCTTTGTAATCAAGTAAATTCCATTAAGGAATAAATTATAATATGTTGGGAAATAAAAAGTTTTATAAGATTCATATTCAGGGAATGAGACAAAAATAAATTATACTGATTTTTTTTTTTTTTTTGGTGTTTTTGAGACATGGTCTCCTTATAGCTCTAGCTGACCTGGAACTCACTCTGTAGACCAGGCTGGCCTGGAACTCACAGAGATCCACATGCCTTTGTCTCCTGAGTGCTGGGAGTAAAGGTGTGTGCCACCACGCTTGGCTTAAAGACAGTTCTTAGCTACCATGTGGGTGCTGGGAATTGAATGCTGGTCCTCTGCAAGAGCAGTCTTAACCACTGAGGCATCTTTCCAGGCTTATATTGCTTTTTAAATTTCATTCACGTGGTGCTGCCTTTAGAGGCATGATGTTTGCAAGAGTGAAGGGGTCATCAGTTCTTCCTCCATGGTTTCAGAGAGCCACAGAGGCTACGCAGAGTGCAGCAGGGGTGTTCCTGAATAAAGAAGGCCCCGATAGACCATTGCGTGAAGCTGTGAATGTGAAGCCTGGTTGGCAGCGGAGACCCCAAGAAGACATTAGAGATGCCAGACCTGTGAGATATTTGCCTAGGAGAGCTGCATACAGGGAGTGCTACCAGCCTAAGAAAGAGATGTATGTTGCAAGCAAAGCTGAAAGAGCTGAGCCATCTAAGCCCTTTGGAAGTCAAGTCCCAGAAGTTGCACATGGAGCTACTGGACTTGGAGTTTGCCCTGCTGGTTTTAGGTCTTGTTTTGGTCCAGTAATTCCTCACTGTGCCTCTATTCCTCCCTTTTGGAATGGGAATGTGTATTAAGTTCCACTGTACATTGGGAGTTTGTAATTTGCCTTTTGATATTACAGTAGCTTACAGTTAGGAGATTGGCCTGAGTCTCAGAAGAGACTTTGGACTGTAGACTTTTGAATGGCATTGAAACTGGTAAAGACTATGGGGGACTTTTAAGTTTGGACTAAATGAATTTTGCATTTTATATGTTCAGGAGCCTATGGGGGCCAGGGAGTGGAATGTGGTGGTTTGAATGAGTGTCCCCCATAGGCTTTGGGTGTTCAGACATTTGTCTTCAGTTGGTGGCACTGTTTTTGGAGGTCTTAGAAGGTGTGGCCGTGCTAGAGGAAGTACGTTATTGGGGGCAGGCTTAGTGAGTTTAACAAGCCTCGTGGTCTCCAGTCACCCTCTCTCTGCTTCCTGTGCTCTTTGCAAGATGTGACCCTCGGCTTGCTGCTCCAGCTCCAGCCACCATGCCTCCCACCACAATGGACTCTAATTCCCTGGAACCATCAATCGTAAACTCAATAAACTCTTCCTTTTATAAGTTCCTTTGGTCATGGTGTTTTATCACAGCAACAGAAAAGTGACTAATACAACATGTAAGTTAATTAGAAATATAAATTTTTGTTGTTCATATTTGTTTTACTTAAAATCTGTATAACAATAACTTTGGATTAACATATACACATGTTCTCTATAATTTTTGTGTTATACAGTATCATCTTGTTTTTTTTAATTTTTTTTTATTAATTTTATTTATTTCTGTATGTGTATGAATGTACTGTCTGCATGCAGGTTTGTGCACTCGTGTCGTGCAATGCCGCAGAGGTCAGAAGCGGGTCTTGGATTCCCCTGGAGCTGGAGTTCTCCTGGAATTGGAGTTTCAGATGGTTCTCGGCGGCCATGTGGGTGCTGGGGATCAAACCCAGGTCCTCTGTATAACAGCAGTCGGTGCTCTTAACCGCTAGGCCATCTCTCCAGCCCCTACAGTATCATCTTGTAACATTCTGTTTTACCTGTAGGATAATTTAACTTAAGGAATTAAGTTTGCTTCCCCAATTAACAACATACAGTCACCCAAAACAGCTTGCATAAATTTAATGAAATTTATACCTTGATTCCTGCCTATAGGTGTGTGTACTACAACTGCGTTTTTGAGACTCATGGGTCAATAAATAAAAACCTAAAATAAAAAGGGGGTTACAGTTATATATTAAATCTTTTTGTCAAAAACTTTTCAATTTAATCTTAAAACTAACTATGTGAAAAGATTTGTATGTTCTCACAAGTCAAAACCTCACCAACTTAATGTCTGAGAAAGAAAAGATACAGCCTTGCATTGTGTAGGATATACCAAGAAATACGAGTAGAGAAGTTGGCCCATCTAAACATTAAAAGGAAGAAAAGCCTCAGACTGCAGCAGGCATCAAAGATCTCTGTGGTTCCTATTTGTAACAGCTGTTTATAATGAGTCCTAATGCACCTTACCTTCTAGGTGCCGCAAAGTTTTACATAGAACAAAGAAAAACATGGTGTTGGGCTGGAGAGATGGCCTAGTGGTTAAGAGCACCGACCGCTCTTACAGAGGACCCGGGTTCGATCCCCAGCACCCACATGGCAGCTGAGAACCATCTGAAACTCCAATTCCAGGAGAACTTCAGTTCCAGGGAAATCCAAGACCCTCTTCGGACCTCCGCGGCATTGCACGACATGGGTGCACAAACTTGCATGCAGACAGTACATTCATACACATACAGAAATAAGTAAATTTAAAAAAAGAAAAACATGGTGTTAATGAAGTGATTCTCTAACTGTAAATTAGAGCCAACTGTTATAGAGGTAATCTCTTATAAAACTGGTAAAACTGCTTTCTTTAATTGACTAATAGACATAGGAACTGTGAAAAGGATTATTCTCTATTCAGAAACAAATATAATACTAAAGTCTCCTTAAGCTATGCCATTAAGCAAAATATATTAATACAGGAGAGCTCTGATATCAGCTATGGATTATTCTGCCACAGAGATGTTGGCCCAGGGATCCAAGCACCACCCCACAAAGGTAAAGCCTTCTTGCCTGTAAACTGGGATACCTGCAAGAAGAGAGGTGGTAAGACCCTGCTATTGAAGACCTGATGTAAGCATGGGAAAGATGTATTGAGACCACACTTGCAAGTGTACAGTTGGTCTCTGGAATACCAGAGAGTGTTACCAAAGGCCACTAAACCAATAAAGCAAATATTGGTCTCCTTGAGTCAAGCAAGACTCCTCCGTCAGCATCAGCTACACCTCACCTGCCTGGAAATACTGTGCATCAGTGGCAGCCATATGTCTGTATATCCTGAATCTTATTGGCTATTAACTCTCTCCTTGGAGGAATAACTCACGGCTGATGCCACAAGCTTACATCCTCTAGTGGTCAGGAGATGTTATAAGCCACATTAAGACCTTGTCATCTTTTACAGAAAAAAAAAAACATAATTCATGGATTAGCATGCCATCCAAACATCTGTGTCTATACCAAAGTAACCTACCATAATAATTAGTACTGTTTAAATACCTATATGTCTAATTGCTTGTGCTTCATTAGTAGGATTATCCCTGGACAAACTGTCAGCCAATGAAAGGAAACAGCCAGAACTGATCAGAGACCATAATGACGTCTCCAGAGAAAGCATACTGTTTTGCTTTTCATCCACCTGTGCCCCTTTTCTAAGCCTAGGGAACAATCTGCAGAAGAGGGGGTGTGGTAGAATATAAGGGCTGCAATTGGGGTGAATGGTGAAACTACAGCAATATAGACTGGACAATTATTTGAGCAACTTGATTGTACATACAAGCCCCTCCAGCTGGATGGTGGGAGCCTTGGGCTGTGTGGGTTTGGGCACAACTGCTTGCAAATTGGTTTTACATGAAGGATGGTTGTATTCATAACTTATTACTTATTGTTAAAAAATGAAATAAAAGAAAAAAATATATAACTAATTCCCAACTTAGGAGGTTGGCTTTCTGGTTTGTCAAAAGCCAGTTTGGGTGTTGCAGCCCAAAATATCTGTAGTGCAGTATCAAGCCATCCCTAAAAATCCTCTGGAAGACAGTGACAACACTGGTCCATTTTACTTTATTTTATTTTATATTGTTATTATTATTATTATTATTATTATTAATTTTGGTCTTTTTGAGACAGGGTCTCCCTGTAGCCCCAGCTGACCTGGAACTCACTGTGTAGACCAGGCTGGCCTTGAACTCACAAAGACCTGTCTGCCTCTGTCTCCCAAGTGCTAGGATTAAAGGCATGCACCACCATGCCCAGCACACTGCTCCATTTTAATTAATAATGTAGGGAACTAGTTGTGGGAATGAGACTTTGTCTGGCTTGGGGCAGTAATCTGCAAAACCTTGTCCCAGGTGCTTCTTTGAGTTATCTGATAATCTCCATGAGTTATCTCATAGCTCTGTAGCTCTGTGAAGTCAGGATAATGCAGTATTTCCTTCCTCATCTACCTCAACAAAGCTCCAGACCATATGGTCTCTCTCTTGATGTACCAAGCAAATGTCATACTTCCATCTCACTATACACACACTCAGGTTCTGTTGTCCCCAGTGGGAGATGCGTTGGGTCACACTATTCCAGAGAATCCCCAAGAGATAAAATAATAACAGTATGTGACAACTGAGCTTTTTTAAAATAAGTCAAGATGGGCAAATTAGGCATTCTTTTGGCAGAAGCACTCAAAGAGAGTCAGAAAGCAGCCTCTAAGTCTTGACCTCTGGTGATGTCCTGCCAAACCCACTCTGGTGCCACCTTTGATCCTTTGGGGCAAAGCTCTGATCTGGAACAAATGGCTTGGGGTACCGCTTGTACCAACTGCCTGCCCCAGCCCCCAATTCTGTGTGTGTCCCAGCCCATGCAAGGATCTGTATAAAAAAACCTTGAATTACAACAGAGTCTTTCCTCCCAGGACTGTGAGTCCCTTTCCTTTTTCTCCAGGTTGCTTTCCACCATTCCCTCCCCCTCCCTGCTAGAGCTCAAGCTAGGATTGTCAGCCCACTGGCTGGGGACAATTCTGAGATTTTCAGCCTCCCAGAGCTGTGAGCCTTGGTCCAGGGAGGAAGAACATCTAGTGGAATGTGGCACACGCATAATGAACATTTAAAGGACCACCAGACCTATATTTCAGATGACAACAAAGTGATAATCTTTATTGAATTTTAACAATTCCACCAACATCAGATGAGGGTTCCCCTTTGTTGATAAACATACAAGCATTTGGAGTTATTTATTCTCTTAATCTTAGTTATTTTGAGCTATGTACATATTATATGATAAACCTCATTTATTTTGCTTAATATATTTGTGTTACTAATGCTAAGGATGTTCAACACTTCTTAAGATGTTTCTTAGCCATGGTTATTTCTTCTTTTGAAAGTTCTCTGTTCAGATTCATAGTCCATTGTGTATTAGGTCTTTGTTTTCTTGCTTCATTGTTTTTTGAGTTCTTTGTTTATTCTGGATAGTAGTCCTCTGTCTTATGTGTAGTTGGAGCAGATTTTTGACTACTCCTTTGGCTTACACTTTGCTGTATAGAAAGGGTGATCTGACTCACATGTGAATCACCAGTCTTCTTGTGCAGGGAGGTCTTAGAGATCCACTAATGGGACTTCAGCCAGTGTCCAGTCTAAAAAGAGGAAAGTCTGCACCTGCTTCAAAAAGGGAGGCCTGGTATAACAAGACCTGACTTTCTCCTCAAGTGGATGGAACTGATAAATGAAAAGCCAAAAGGAGCCAGGGACTCCCTCCCACCCAAAACCTGAGTGACCCCTGAGGACCAGATCCTCAACTGACCTTGAATAAACAAAAACCTTGGTTAATCTGGGCTAACTGTGTGGCCTTAAACACCCAAAAGGAAAGTATAAACAGAAATAAATAATTAGTAAGGCCTGAGAAATTGTACTTCAGGTATAAAACTTGAGATCTTAGAAAAAAAGACCAAAAGTAAACAAACAAACAAACACCACTGTTGTTTTGTCTGTCTTCAATTCTTACCTTGTGGATGCCACTGCTTTTGCCATCCTTCAAAGACATGAGACTCAGCTTTTCAACCTTCCAATATGGACTGAACACTCATGTCTCTCCAACAATCCTCCAAACTTTCAGTGCCAGATGGGGACTGCTGAGATATCCAGCTTGTGGACTGAGCAACTACTGGGTTTTCAGCTTCTTCAGAGTATAGACTGGATTGTTGGACTACCCAGGTTGTATCCTAGAGACAAGGACAGGAAGATCAAGACAGGACATGGTGCTTACTGGACCTCATTTGGTGACCATGTGAAGGGATATCCCCAGTGTGGAGCACAAGGGCAAGACTGATGGTTGTTTGGGCTTGCCAAGGAGGAGCCTTCAAACACTTCCTCAAGGGAAATCATGACATCTTTCAGCCTAATAAAGAAAATAATAATAATAGTAATAATAAAAAGAAATCATAAGCTGGAGATACTAAAATCTATGATGTCATAATCATATATGCATATATATGCAAATTTTGGAATGATGCAAATTGGAAGGAGCAACAACAACGACAACAAGAACAACAAAAAGCCTGGGTCAAAAACTGACTGAAACAGTAAACTGCATCAAAATTTTAAAAGAGACTGAGAAAAAGATGAAAAATATATTTAGCAGAATGCATGAGTTCTGGTGAGTTGGGGGCGCAAGGAAGGGGGAACAGGTCTAGATTTGATTGGGAAATTTTGTATGAAATGAACAAAGTTTCAATAAAAAATTGGCTTTGAAAAAAAAAGCGTGTTCTGAGGAATTCACATGCAAAAAATCATTTATAAGATAAATACAAACTGATAGATATATTAAGTGAAATAAGTGGGAGATTTCATCATATAATAATTTCATAGCTTAAATATTTAGGAAGTATTGAGCTACTGAGATGGATTGGGAATTCCAATATATGCTGCTCTTGAAAGGGACCCAGGTTTGGTTTCCGGCAGCCAAATTGTGACCAAAAGTGAGCAATAGCTCCAGTTCCAAGGGATCTGGATCTCTTTTCTGGATTCCATGGGCATTGCACACATATGGTGCACTTACATAAGGACAGAACACTCATAAACATAAAAAAATTAGGAGGTAATTTTTTTGAAAACTTCAAAATATATGACAGTTTATTTTCAGTTAGAATCCAGAATGTATCTTCATGTTAGGAGTTCACAACAATACAATAAAAATGGGATGACTTTTAGAAATCCAGACTGTATATATAGACTATAGAATATGACAATTTTTTTCTGGGACAAACTTCTATATCTTCAATGGAAATATGCCTTAATACTAGGAGAAACCATGAACATGATATGAAAAATAAATCTCTGGACACAGTGAAACATACCTAGTGCTAGGTAGACAGAGTGAGGATGGCCCACAAACACTGCAAACAAAATGTGGTAACAAACATATATTAATCATATATATATATATTATAGATATCTAGTACTATCTATTAAATAAGGGAGGAAAGTAGATGGAACTTTAGCCCAGTTGTTGATCAGTTCAAATGCCATACATTATAACCCAAAGAACACACACACACACACACCAAGATACATTGTAAATATAAAATCTTGAATTGGGTAAACCTAACTTTCTGTATGATATAGTGAAAATGGAAGAGCAAAGGTAAAGTTGTTAATATGAGAACTTAAAATAATTGTTAATTTGAAATGAGATGGTAAGATTTAAATTTGTTTGAAAAGGGATGATACAGGTCCAGACATTGGCTTCTTTTGGTGCATGAGTGGATAACATTTGGATGAAGCATTTGTAAGCTCATGCAGATAGGAAGACAAAGATAGGAGAATGAAAGAGAAGAGTAGAGAACTTAATTTGGCCAGTGTCTTTTTTTTTTAAGGAAATATTTAGTTTTTATTAAATCCAGCAAAGGAAACAGGGTAACAGTTTAAGTGACTTGCCCAACCAGATGAGAGGCAATAACAGGCATAACAGGGTCTTTACCTCCCCTTATAAGTGCCTGTCATCCTTATTATTGCCTGTATTTTTCAAAAATGGAAAGCTGGAGCATCATTCACTAGAGCGATAAGGTTAAGGAGCTCTCTGGCCTCCTGCTGCCTTTGTTCAACCACACAGTGTGTTCTGCCTCTGGACTGTCTACATCCACACTCAAAAGACCTCTTTCATGACCCATTCCATTCCTGCAGTTAATCACACAGGTCAAAGCTCTAGGGCTTTATTACAAAAGGACTTGACCCCTAGAATGGGCCCTATCCAGTCTTCCTCTGTACCCTCTTCCTTCCAATATATCCCCTCCAGGGAAGGGCGGTAGGCCATTGTGGAAGAATCTGGAAGAGTGAAAGGGGGCAATGCTTTCTCCACAGTCCTCTACAAACCACCAGCAAATCCTTCTGGCTGCAGCTGAGAATCTTCTAGTAAAAGAGGTTAAGAACTTTAGTTTGTGTCTTCAAGGTCTTCCATATCTACATCCTGGGGGTCTTTTATCTTCTTCTGTCTTTTGGGCGGTGGCTCACTAGTCCTGGTTGGCTTTGAGGGGGCTTCCACTTCATGGCTGCCTTTTCCTTCTGGGCAAGACGGATCTGCTGCAGGAATTTTCTTCTCTTCTTCCCCGACAGGGTAAAGTTGGCACTGGACGCCCGCTTCTTGAGATGGGGCCTGGTAGTCAGCCCTTCTTCAATCACCTCCCCGACCACCTGGTGCTTCAGGTGTAGATCTCAGCTCAACACCCACCTGTGCTTGAACAGCTTCTTCTTCAGCTCCGTCCAGGGACGTTGATCTTTCCTCTCGGTGCTCCCACAGCTGCCGGAAGAAGCTCCCAGTGTCTTCTTTTGTAACAAAATGTAAACATTGCTGAAAATACTAGAAACACTGGATCCTCTTCTTCCTATTTCCTTGAAGTCTCTGTGCCATATTTCATTTAATGTTCACTTTTCTGTATAAACAGCAATGTAAACAGCTGAAACATGTGGAATCTACTGACACAGTGACACTCTGTTCTCTTTTCCTTTCCTAGAATTGTGATTCTAATTCATAGCTTCAGGTTCATATTACCAAAACTGTTGCAATCATGTTTTTACATAGTCTAATTTATTCACTCTCTTTCCTCAAAAGTAACACGTATGCTGTGTTCTTATTTATTTTTATTTTCTAGCTGTATTCTTAAGAATTTGAGAAATTTTAGACAATATCACAGAGTGTACAAATATATAAATTTATTGATATCCTACATATGAGCTGTGCCACTCAGCATTACTTCCACTAACACAGATTTTTCCCAACTATGACTTAGATTTTATCTTCTCTGTCTATGTGATGCTTCATCATGACTGTCAACAGAAAAAAATGTAATGGAGTATGTGAAAAAGTTTCCAGAAAGGTTTACATGAGGAGAGACTACCTGCCCAGAGTGTGAGCAACAGCATTCCATGTGCTACTTTCCCAGGCTGAGTGAACAGTGGGATCCACATGAACTAAAGAACCAGCAGTCATCTCTATCATTCCTGAGTGTGGGTGAAGTAAGACCAGATTCCTCAGTCCAGCTGTCACTATTTCCCTGCCCTGATGAACTGAAACTTTTAGCTGTGAGCCAAAATAAACACCTCTTTCTTTATAATGCTTTGGTGAGAAGTTTTATCCTAACAAACCTCATATTCTACAATGAAATAATATGTAAGGCATCCAGAGGGCAAATTTCCACCTGTGGGAGACTCCCTCTTATGACAATCCAAATTCACTTGAAAGAAGAAAGCCTAAACAGATAGAGCTCCAAGGAAGTGTTTCCCCAGGGTCACACACAGAAGCTGATACACCTTAATCCTATCTTACTATCATTTATGCTGCACTAGTTCTGCAGGCATATAATATGGTAGGCAGGAGTGACTGTCATGGAGTCTTCTGTGTTCAAAGGCAACTGTGAGGCAGGGACAGAGTCCCTGCAAGGAAGCCTAGATCAGCCATTCTAAAGAAACTATGAAGGTGAAATCTGAGTTATAAAGGAGAATGCAAGATATCAGTGATGTCAGATCCACAGAATCTCTCTCAAAGTAATAT
Organism: Rhizomys pruinosus; assembly: GCA_009823505.1. NCBI lineage: Eukaryota > Metazoa > Chordata > Mammalia > Rodentia > Spalacidae > Rhizomys > Rhizomys pruinosus. Next base: position 303,995 of record VZQC01011627.1, read on the forward strand.
GTAGACATGCAGTGGAGCCAGGCTGAGAAGGATGAGTGTGCTTCAAGAGGCAAAGCCGAACGACTGAGACTACCTAATCGCTTCGGAGCCCAGCCACTTTCGTCATCAGGCAAGACGCTGGCCTTGGGACGGTGTGTTTTCCCTGGATTTTTAGTTTGCTTTGGTAAAATCATTTTGGCCATGCTGCATTTCTTCCATATCAAAATAAGAATGCTTATTCTGTGCCATTTTAAGTTGAAAGAATGACATTTGTTTTTTAGGACAAGAGTTTTAAAGGTATGATTTAAAGTGATGTTGTTATTGTATGGTGGCAAAGGGTAGATCTGTGAAGAATAATCTCGTGTCAACCTGATGAGATTTAGAAGAACCCAGGAAACAGGTCTCTGAGATGCCTGTATTGTACTATATTGATTAGGTAAATTGAGGTGGGAAGATGCATGTAACCTTGGGTTATGTCGTTGACTGGAATCCAAAACTCTATAAAAAACTGATCCAGTTTTCTTGACTATGGATGCTGTAGATGGTCCAGACTGTTATTGACTAACCTTGAAATGTGGCACAAAATGAGCTCTTTCTCCCTTAAGTTACTTGTGTCAGGTGCTTTCTCATACCAATAGAAAGAATAACTAAGACACCTGCCAATCACCTGACCAAGTTTGTCACAGTAATACCCTTGGCAATAATTTTGGTATTACTTATTCATTATTTTTTATATTTTACTTATTATATTATTCATTGGTATTCTTTTATTTTGTGACTACCTGAAAATGAAAACCTTAAGGGAGAAATTGATGGTTTGGGATCATGGTTTAAAGGTAGAAAACATGAGAATGAATCCTAGGCAATAAGCAAGTGACACAGCTGGCCAGCTTTGGTCTATACTCAGGAAGCAGAGAAGAGAATGAGAGGGCTAGTATGCTTTCTCTCATAATCCTTTTATTCAGAATGGTTACATAGCTACTTTTTGGGCCTGGTATGCTTTTTCAGTTTAACCTATTTGAAAAAGTATGTATAGACACATTAAGAGGTGTGTTTGCTAGGTAATTCCAAATCAGTTAGTTAGCAATGAAGTTTAATCATTATAAAAATACTTAAATCCAAATGTGGTACATCTACACAACAGAGTTCTATGCAGCGGTAAAGAAAGATGATATCATGAAATTTGCAGGTAAATGGATGGAACTAGAAGCCATTATGTTAAGTGAAGTAACACAGTCCCAGAAAAACAAAAGAGGAATGGTATCCTTCATCTGTGGATGCTAGCACCAAGTACCTAGTTGTAAGGCAAACTGAGCAACATTAATGTTATATTCCTCCTGATCTGAAAACAACTGTGCTTTATATTGTGAATCCCTATACAGGTTCTAGAACTAACCTATCATTTGTTTTCAGACTATGGATTTTTGGTATATGATGGTGGACATGTATACATATTTTAGAGTAACAAAATTAAAATGGAAAAAGGCTAATCAAGAAATGTTATATGGAAATAACACAGTTTGTTTTCAATAGATACAATTTTAGTATTGGTGTGATGTATCAGGCTGGTATAACTTAGCCTTTCTGGGAGCTTAATGACCAAACTTCATGCCCATACCAATTTGGCTGAGGGACCTAAGGGATAACTTTGTTCCTTGCCTTCAGAAGTCAACTAAGCCTCAGGGGACTATGCATGAGGGCATCTCTTAAAATGTTCTGCAAATTTAGGTCACCAGTTTTCCTGTGTGGGGAGGTCTTGGAGATCCACTAATGGGACATCAGCCAGTGTCCAGTCTACAGAGAAGAAAGTATGCTCATGCATCAAAAAGGGAAGCTTGTTCTAGCAAGACCTGATTTTGTCCTCGAGTGGATGGAACTGGTAAATGAAAAGCTGAAAGGAGCCAGGGTCTTTCACACACACACACACACACACACACACACACACACATATGCAAAACAAAAACAAAAAGAAAAACAAACCCAAGTGACCCCTGAGGACCAGATCCTCAACTGACCTTGAGAAAACAAGGTCAATCTTGTTAATCTGGCCTAACTGTGTGGCCTTAATCATCCAAAAGGAAAGTATAACCAGAAATAAATAATCAGTAAGGCCTGAGAAATTGTACTTCAGATATAAAACTTGAGATCTTAGTAAATAGACAAAAATAAAAATAAAAAGAGAGAGCACTACTGTTTCATCTGTCTTCAAGTCTTACTGGGAAGTTCATCTACTCTGTGGCTGCAGTTCTTTTGCCATTCTTTGAAGGCAGGAGACACAGCTTTTTAACCCTCCAATATGGACTGAAGACTCGTGTCTCTCCAAGAATCTTTCAAACCTTCAATGCCAGATGGGGACTCCTGTGATATCCAGCTTGTGGACTGAGCAGCTACTGGGATTTCAACCCCTTCAGAGTATAGATTGCCATTGTTGGACCACCCAGGGTGAATCATGGTGGCCAGTACAGGAAGATAAAGACAGGATGTTTGTTTACTGGACTTCATTTGGGAGACCATGGGAGGGAAAGACCTCAGTGTGGAGCAAAAGGGCAAGATTGATGGTGATTTGGGCTTGCCAAGGAAGAACATTCAAATACTTCCCTAAGCAATACAAGTTGGAGAGAACAACAACAACAAAAGAACTGGTGAAAAAAAGACTGAAATAGTGATGTTCTCCCCAAAACAATAGCCTCTTCTTTGAAAAAACATAAAACAAAAAAAGAAAAAAATAACTCTGGAATGACTTGGAAAAAGATGCAATACATGTATGGCAGAGTGCAGGAACTCAGGTGGGGTGGGAAGAATGGAAAGGGAAGTGACTCTAAATTCGATTGAGAAATGATATATGATGTATGGAAATAGTTCAACAATAATAAATTTTAAAAAAGAATTCTACAGAAACTGTATCATGCACAGATTGCCCAAGTAAAGAAAGGAATTTCGATTTCATGGTCAGGTTTAAACTAAAAAAGAGGATTGTAGGGCAAAGTGAAACTAAGTCAGGTGAAGTCTCAGGTTTTAGTGATCTGACTCAAGGATTAGTGGCCTTTAGAAAATCACCTCAGCATGAGGTGTGTAGAGAGAAACAGAAAATGAGGAAAACAATGACCAGAATAAAAACAAGATATGAATCAAAACCACATCAGCTATGAAATGGCTTACAGGCTGAGCAAATAAGGAACTAAAGAAAAATAAAGTTCCCTATTGTTAAAGGTTTAAAGCTCACCTTTTACACTGTCTAGCACCTATGCAACTGCAAGTCATAAAGAATGTAGTCCTTAGAGTTAAAAATTAATATTAACTTCGCTTTGGTGCAAAATTTCTGTACCATTATTGTTTTACTTTTGGATGTCTCATGGTTTTACTTTTAAAAAATACTTAAATCATTTTATGATGCCTATGACTTATTGCTGAATTTTCACTGCACATCCACAATTTTCAAATTTCATTTATTAATTTTTGTTATTAATGGTTTACTTTCACACTATAAATATTATCACTAATAAGGTATGTTCAGGTTATCCTAATAAAAATATGTGCGAGATGATGGAAAAATTAAAAATGCAATGGTAAGTAGAAATAAAGTAATGAAGTTTGTTAAAAAGAAGCCATTTTAGTTTCTATGTATAATAATTCTAATAATTACTATATATTACTTAGAAAATATTATTTCATATGTAATTCTCTGGAGTATAAAATAGAGCTTTTATGCTGGGTGTGGTGGCATGGATCTTTAACCCCAAACTTGGTAGACAGAGACAGTCATATCTCTGTGAGATCAAGGGCATTTGGTCCATTTAGTAAATTCCAGGTGGGCTGGGATTAGGGTGACCATGTCAAAATAAGTAAATAAATAAATAAATAAGAATGCTGTAAATTTTAAATATTTTCCACAGAGTATGAGGTAGTAACCCAGAAATGCCTACTAAATAGAGTCACTTATTTAAAAGCATGTTTTCAACATGGCTAGAAAGAAACATAAGATAGGCTGCATTCCTGGACATCATGAGATTTTATTCATGTGGCCGACATTTTTATGTCCATAATGTATAACTCTGGGAAAATAAGAAAACTTCAACAATAGTTCTATACTTTGGAACAAGAAAGGTTTCATAATTAACCATAATTTTACAAACAAATAAGTGAAAAACCTTTATCAGGCATTAAAGTTCAAAACTCAAAATTAAATGTAATGCCAGACATGGTAGTGCAAGCCTTTAATCCCGGCACTTGAGGGGCAGAGGCAAGAGGTTCTCCATGAGTTCAAGGCCAGCCTTGTCTATATAGTGAGTTCCAGGCCAACTGGGGATACAGGGAGATGCAGTCTCAAAGAAACCAAAAATATTAAAAAATAATTGTAAGCACCAAGATTTATTGGGCTTTTTAAAATCTCTATGTTAAGAAAATTAAATTTCATAAAATAAAGTTTTTAATTAAAATCTTTTTGAAACACTTCTTCATGTGTGAAATAACATTTGAGATCAGTTTAAAATTTAAATCAAACTGTCTACATATATTGTAGTATGTAAAATTATATGCAGAATTTTGAAAAAAATTTTTTTCATAATGAATTTTAAAATATGACCTCTGTTAAAGTCAGTCATCCAATTGAGACTGTTTCCCTGAAATATATACATAGTATTTTGTGGTCTTATATAAGCAGGCTGTTTTATCTTCAATTGCAACTTCATTTTGCCCTGGGGAACCCAGCTGCCAGAAAAATGTGTTATCATTACATACATGTCAAGAAAGATAGTGCACATTTCAGTAAAATGCACTCATTCAACACATTCATTTGGCAACCTCCAGCTGCTACATATTTAACGCAACCTTGAAATTATCTGCTGTACTGGGAATAGAGAGAAAGATTTACTTCTGTGCAAATGTAAAACTAATTGGATAATATAATTTGCACTTTATTCCTTTATATTCTATACAAAACAAATCGCTTTTAGATAGGTACTTTTTTCTCTACAAAATGGATTTATTATACTATATTGCAGTTCAACCATAGTGATTTAAAACATTATGTAAGTAAATTAAGAAAAAAGTTCAAAAAATTGAGTAAAATTTTAGGGAAGAATTTAGGGAATATTTTTGTACAGCTCTATTCGAGTTAATTTTTAAGATTTGTGGTCATTTTGACCAAATGCCTTTTTTTTTTTTTACCAAATGCATTATTATCATTATTATTATTATACTTTTTATTTTATTTTATTTTTTTTTCTTTTCCACTTTCAAACTTTATTTCAGTGAATTTGACAGTACACAAAATAATCTGATCACTGATTATGAAAGCTCTCCTACAGGTAATTTGCAAGATTCTTAGTAGTAAAAAAATAAAACTTATATCATTGCTATTTTGACTAAATTACAATTTTAAGTAAATCGACAAAGCCAGTTAATATGAATAGAAACTTACTACACATATTAAATCACATAAAATGCGGTCCTGCTCCCAATGAAATAACAATTTTATAACAAAGTCAAAATCACATTTATATTTATCATCCATAACTCCAGTACCATGGTATCCAACACCCTCTTCTGACCTTCATAGGCATTGCATAACACAAGTGCATTTACATGCATGCAGGCAATAAACTCATACACATAAAATAAAAATAATAAATAAAATTTAAAAATAAATATCACATTCATATTTAAAGGGAAATGAGACATAGAGAAGTGAATGGTTTCTTGTACATAGAGAACTAGAAGCAAATGACCCAGCAATGCAGAACACAGACTACCTGAGCTAACTCTTTTTTTATTTTTTTATTTTTTTATTTTTATTTTTAAGGGATTCTACAATACAATGAAACAGTTGTTTGCAGATAACATTGATGTTACTCAGTATGTTATACAATTAAGTAATTGGTGCATTTTGCAAGTATCTATGTCCAAGTTTTGAACAACCCAAGGTTCCCATAGTCCAGTTGGAGAAGCTTGTATGCACAGGCATGTTGATCAATCAGGTGTCCAGACTATATTCCTGTAGTCTCATGATTCACCCCTATCTCTCCACAGCCCTTACAATCTACCACGCCTCCTCTTCCGCAGTTTGTTCCCTGGGCTTTGGGAAAGGGGCACAAGTGGGTGAGAAGAAAACAGTCTAATTTCTTTGGAGTTGTCATTTTGGACTCCAGTCTGTTCAGTTTGTTTCCCTTCATGGATTGACAGCTTTCCCTGTGATACCCTTTTCAGTCATACTAACAAAGCTCAAGCTATTGGATGTACAGGCATTTAAGCAGTACCACTTATTCTGTCAAGCTAAGCTGTGAGCATAGACACAGATGCTTGGATGGTATGCTAATCCGCAAACTGTGGTTTCTCTATAAAGGGTGATAAGTTCTTATTGTGGCTTATAACATCGCCTAACCACTAGAGAACATAAGCTTGTGGCATCCGCTGTGAGTTATTCCTCCAAGGAGACATTATTACTAAACTTTTTCTATAGGTCATACATCATTTCTCAGTTGAACCTAGAGTCGCTTTCCTTTCCATGCCCCCTACCCCACCTGAGTCCCTGCACTCTGCCATACATGTCCTGCGACATGAGATCTTAGTAAAAAGACAAAAAGAATAAAGAGAGAGTACTGTTGTTTGGCATATCTCCAATTCTTACTGGCAATTGCATTTACTCTGTGGCTGCCACCACTTTGGGCACTCCTCAAACACATGAGACAAAGCTTTTTAACCTTCCAATATGGACTGAGGACTCATATCTCTGCAAGAATCCTCCAAACCTTTAATGCCAGATGGGGACTACTGAGATACCCAGCTTGTGGACTAAACAGCTAAGGGGATGTCAGCATTGTCAGAATATAGACTGCCATTGTTGGACTACCTGGGCTCTATCATGGAGGCCAGTGCAGGGGGATCAAGACAGGGCACGTGCTTCCTGGACTTCATTTGGGGGGACCATGGAAGGGAACGACCCCAATGTGGAGAAAAAGTGCAGGATTGATGGTTGTTTGGGGCTGCCAAGGAGGAACCTTTGAGCCCTTCCTTAAGGAAAACATGACATCTTTTAGGAAAAAAAAATCCTCCAATTCAAGTGATATGTGTAAGTATGTATGTATGTATGTATGTATTTATGTATATATAAAGCTATGTGTATATATGTATATATAATGTAGCAATACACGATGGAGAGAATAACAACAAAAGAACTGAAAAAAAAAAAAAAAACTCTGGACCAAATGCTTTTTAATGAATCAGCCTACAAACTTATTTCTCTTTCCAAGGTACAATGAGATGAATCTAGTCCATGAAAGATTTAAGGTTAAAGTATAATAAAGTATTTCCACTTACCTAAATCCCCCTTTTGATTATCTTTCTTTTAAATTGTAGTGACAGATCTAAAAAATGAAGCACAGGTTTAACTGAATTTTGACAAAGATACGCAGAACATACAGTGGTGAAGAGTTTTTTTCAGTCAGTCATACTGGTAATATTGAACAGTCACATACACAAGAACCATAGATTTCTTTCATTAACCATACATAAAATCTACTCAAAATAGGATGCAAGACCCAAATCTTAAATGTGAAATTTAGGAATTCATTACATAATAAAATGAATGCATAACTTTAAGATGTTGGTGGAGGCAATAATTTTTTGGCTAGTACATTAAAAACATAGATAACAAAATGAAAATTATATAAATAAAATGGCAACAAACTAAGACCCTTCTGTACATGAAGGGAATTGTTCAATATGGATCAATAAACTCAATGAGAGAAAATGGTGGTAAATGGTTAGTCAGGCAGCAGGCTGACTTCCAGGGTATACAAATATAGAAGGAACTTGATAATCACTACCTCTTCTCCAAAGAACATAATCCAAGTAAAAATTAGGCTGAGTGTGGGGAGATAAGAGGCAGTCTGTGGGTGATAGAGCCATTTGCTTGTCTATTAAGGGTGCTGGGTTTGAGGACCAGCAGTAAAAGGAAAAAAGTAAATAAGGCACTAAACAGACACTTCTCAAAGGTAGTATACATATCTGCTAAGTTCACAAATTGTCATATAAATGAAAATAACAAAATACAGAGTAATAATTCACCCATGTCCCACATAAAATACCCAACATTAAAAGGACAATAAATGACAAATAGGAGTGAGGATTTGGATAAAAGAGAACTCTTATATACTCTTGGAAGTAATTGGAGTTCTTTTTTTTTTTTTTTTGGTCTTTTTGAGACAGGGTCTCCCTGTAGCCCCAGCTGTCCTTTGGAACTCACTCTTTAGACCAGGCTGGCCTTGAACTCAAAAGATCCGCCTGCCTCTGCCTCCCAAGTCGTTAAGTGCCCAACGCTTTTTTTTTTTAAAAAAAAGGGGCGGTGCGCCACCACCGCCCGGCTTTTTTTTTTATTTTTATTTTTTTTTTTTATTTTTATTTTTTTTTGTAATTGGAGTTCTTATAACCATCATGGAAAACATTATGATGATTATTCAGAAAAACAAAAGTAGAATGTAAGACCCAGCAGTTATAATACAGAGTTCATATGCAAAGGGCTAAAATCTTTATACCAAAAACACATGCACAGCAATATTTATTGCAATAATACTCACAACATCCAAAACACATATTCAAAACAGAGGACATTCAGCAGATGAATCGATAAAGAAAATTGAATATTTACATAATAGAATACAATTTGCATATAAAAGTTTTAAATCTTGTCATGTTCAACAACACGAATGCACATGGAGAGTATTACGTTAAATGAAATAAGCCACATGAAGAATTATAATCACTACATGTGTTCGTTCTCTAAGAAAATAAGGAAGAAAAATTTGAGTATGTGCAGAATGGAATAGTGGTTAATAATTTGTGGTAGGGACAATAAAAGATTAAAAGGCAATTTACCAGTCTGGTACAGCTGTGAGGAGAAGAGCAGGACATGTGGAATTGTGAATAAATCATGGACAGACATGATGACTACATGTTGTATACATGCATTTGTGTAACATAATCTCACTAACTTGTACAATAAATATTTTAAGGATTATAAAAAACACTATCTGCATTGAGGAACATCTGGGACACTTCTCTTGGTAGGATTTAACACAACTTACAGAATTTAAGAATTCCAGTGGGGGAGGGGAGTTTATTGGATGGTGCTAGTGGGGAAATGGGTGTAAGATGTTATGTATAAAATACACAACAATTCAATAAAAAATTTAAAAGAAATGTATAGATAAGATTTTGCAAGCATTGTCAAACAAAAGCTTATAAGTACATTTATCATTAAAAAGATATTGTAAATTCAATGTATTTGTTAAAATAACTTTTTTTAAGTACATCTATTTACCTACAATTTTCATGATTTTTGTTGTCTACCTCTGAGTAGAACTCCATTCCATAAATGAACCACATTTTCATTATCTGCTCATTAGTTCAGGTACACAAGCTACTTCCATTTCTTAACTATTGTAAAATGAGCAGCAAAAACCATGAATCTACTAGTATCTGTATAGTAGGTTAAGTCCTCTGGGCTTATGCCAAGGAATGGTATAACCAGATCATACAGTATATTTATTTTTATTTTTAAGGGATTTCTCCACCCTGCTTTCATGGTAGCTACAGGAGTTTGCAGCCCCACATCCTCTCCAGCATTTGGTTCATGTGTTCACGTGAACGTAATCAGTCTTACTGGGGTAAAATGAATTTTTGTTAAATTTTATTTCTGTATGTGTATGAATATGAATGTACTGTCTGCATGCAAGTTTGTGCACCCATGTCGTGCAATGCTGCAGAGGTCAGAAGAGGGTGTCGGATTCTCCTGGAACTGGAGTTTCCTGTAATTGGAGCTTCAGATGGTTCTTTGGCCACAATGTGGATGCTGGGCATCGAACCCGGGTCTTCTGTAAGAGCGGTCGGGGCTCTTAACTGCTTGGCTATCTCTCCAGCCCCCAAAATGAAAATTTTAAAATAGTTTTCATTTGCATTTCCTTATTTACTAAGGGTGTTGAGCACTTTTAAGGTGTTTAATAGTCATATTTATTTTTTCTTTTGAGAACTCTTAGTACATATCCATAGTCTCTCTTTGAATTCGATCATTGTTTTTATTCTTGTTTTATGAGTTCTTTTTCTATTCTTTTGTTTAATACTTTCATTGGTGATTTGTATATTTCATTCATTATCTTTCAGTCCAATTTAGATACATTCCCCTCTCCCTGCCCCCGACTCCACCCCAGTTCATGCCTTCTGCCATACATGTCTTACATCTTTCTCTCAGTCTTTCCAAAGTTTTTCACTGCAGAGGCTTGCTGATTTGGGCAGAGTTTCCCTGTATCAGCCAGTTTTTTAACCCAGTCTTTATGTTGTTGTTCCCTCCCCTTTGTATTGCTCTGACCTATGCCTATGCAACTGTAGGAATGGAACTTTGCGTGGCTTGAGGGAAGAACTTGTAAGACCTATCCTGTAAGATCTCCAGTTATCTGATATCTCTTTAGGCATTCAATTGCCTCTCTGAACAATTATCTGTAGCTCCAGAAAGTTTGGATATTACAATGTTTCTTGCTTCACCTATCTCTGCAAAATTCCAGGACAAGATGGCCCCTTCCATTGAGGCATTGAGCAAAGTGTTGCACCTCTAATTACCTGTTGCACAAACAGGAGCCCTGCAGCCCCTGGATTAGAGCCAAGGTGGCTCGCCCCTCCCTTCCGCCTGCCCCCTACTTCCTTGCCCAGAGCACAGTACCCTCTGGTATATAAGCATACCGCTGGCATAAATAAAGAGAGACTCTATTCCCCGGGACCTCACCCTCTGAGTCCGTCTTTTATTTCTATTTCCTTTGGGTAACTCTCCCACTGTCCCCTCCCCCCTCCTTGCCAGAGCTAAGCCAAAAGATTGTGTGCCTGCAGACAGGAGAATGAAAGGAGGGAAGAACAACATGTGGATGTTGGCCGTGCGTGACTAAAGGACTATTCAGACGATAATTAAACTACTACATGTGGGGCTGGAGAGATGGCCTAGCGGTTAAGAGCGCCGACCGCTCTTACAGAGGACCCGGGTTCGATCCCCAGCACCCACATGACGGCCGAGAACCGTCTGAAACTCCAATTCCAGGAGAACTCCAGTTCCAGGGGAATCCGAGAGACCCTCTTCTGACCTCCGCGGCATTGCACGACACGGGTGCACAAACTTGCATGCAGACAGTACACTCATACACATACGGAAATAAATAAAATTAATAAAAAAAAATAAACTACTACATGTAACCATCACATATATATCAAAATTATAACTTCCAAGACTAAACTGTATGTTAATTTCTTTTTATATTCTTGATAATGTGTGGCTGGTGAAGATTTTCTCTTCCTTTGTGATTTCCTCTTAACTTCCTTGCTTGTTTCTTTTGCTGTACAGAACCTTTTTAGTTTGATGGAGTCCCACTTGTTGATTTTTTACCCTAATGCCTGAGAAACTGATATCCAATTTAGAAAGTCTTTTCCTACACCTGTATCTTATAGGAGACTGCCTATGTCTTCTTATATTAGTTTCATGTTTCACATTAAGATCTTTGATCCATTTAGACTTGACTTTTGTGTAAGGTACTTCTCTATTAAGGCAGAAAGGCATGAACTCCTCATCAATTCTGTACAATGTATGTACCCAACAAAGAAAATCCAAAAGGAATGGTCACTGCAAAATCTGTTTTAATACCATAGTCTGAGAAAGCAGAATCATTTTCAATATTTCATAGAGAAAATCATTTGAAAGTCTTTCTTTGTATGGCATCAGTATTATGAATTTTTTAATTCATAATAGGCCTTAACCCTGAAAACTAGCTCTCCATAGTTTTGAGGTAACTATGCAAGATAAGCTAAGGAAGAAAAATCCCTAAATCTACCAATCCAGCTCTAAAATGCAATAACCACAACACCTAGCACAAAAAATTATCTCTATTGGTGCAGTAGTGGCACTTTTATCTGCTGTAGTGGGTAATAAAGTCCTCTTAAAGGGAGAGAAGTCATGAGTGGCCCTGTAAATATAGCTATATACACATGGGTGGAGAGATCCTGGATCTTAGAGAAAACACTATCTCTGTCATATATGTAGACCCATGGAATTTCTTACCATATGCTAAATATTGATCCATATATTTAAGGACAAATGTACCATATGCCACTAATCAAAGAAGTTTCTTCTTGTGACAGATGGAGGATACTTCATTTCCACAACTGGTCACACACAAAGAACATATGTCTAAAATATGCCCCAATCCTAAGTGACACATTTACAGTGGAACCTCTACACCTAAGCCTTATGGCTAAGTTTTAGAAAATAATAGACTAGAGAGTGCATGTTCCTGGATAGCACTGCTATATTAAACTCACCCACACACAGCTCAGGGATAATTGTGCATGTCTACAGAAAGGTTATAAGAGCCAGAGTTGGTGCATGGACATAAGGAAACAGAGTCTTTCAAGCCTTTGAGAACTTGTTCATAAACTTGCAGCAAGACCTATGCCAACTCATGGGTCAGACAAAATCCCAGCATAGAATGATGGAAATTGTCATCAGACCCCAAGCCTAACCAAGGAACTATTAAAAAATTATTATCGTGAGGTTTGGGAGAGAAGATCTTATTTAAGTGAGTAATTCTAGATAGGCTGACTAGACTCCAGTGAATGAACTCACACTGAGGGCATTGTGGATCCAGATGTGAGACTGGTTATGACTTAAAATATATAACAAAATACCTGAAATCATGTGGGAGGGCCTGGGGGGAGATGGAAGAGGGAGGGTGTCCAAATTTGATTAAGATGTGTTATAATAAATGCACAAAAACAAAATAAAATTTTCAAGAAATTAAAAAAAGTCATCAGGATTTTTTTTATTTTTTAAAAACGTTAATTGATGATTTGTGTATTTCATTCATTAACTTTCAGTCCAATTTAGGCTCTTTCCCCCTCCCTGCCACCCCCCACCCCTGTCCATGCCTTCTGATATATATGTCTTGCATCTTTCTCTCAGTCTTTCCAAAGTTTTGCACTGCAGATGCTTGTTATTTTGGGCAGAGTTTGACTGTATCAGTCAGTTCTTTGACCCAGTCTTTATGTTGTTGTTTTTCCCTTCCCTTTGTATTGCTCCAACATATGCCTATATAACCATCACATATGTATCAAAATTATGACCTCTGAGAATAAACTGTATGCTAATTATAAAATAATAGTTTAAGAATTTACATCTTTCCCCTTTAATTTTATTTTACTCTAAAATATGAATGTGTACCTTCCACCCATATACAATAATTACAGATTCTGAAAATGAGTGGTAGGTTGATTCTAGAAATCATTAAGAGATTTACATTACAGGGCTGGAGAGATGGCCTAGCGGTTAAGAGCGCCGACCGCTCTTACAGAGGACCCAGGGTTCGATCCCCAGCACCCACATGGTGGCTGAGAACCGTCTGAAACTCCAATTCCAGGAGAACTCCAGTTCCAGGGGAATCCGAGACCCTCTTCTGACCTCCGCGGCTTTGCACAACACGGGTGCACAGACCTGCATGCAGACAGTACATTCATACACATATAGAAATAAATAAAAAAAAAGAGATTTACATTATAACAATACAGTTGCTTTCAGATAAAAAGAAATATAATAATAATAATGTTCAGCTTGCTTTCAACCAGGGATTTGGTGTTAGCTTCCACAAATGAGGGAAACCATTCCCTGTTTGTTTCTCTGGGACTGTGTTACTTCATATAGCATAATGGCTTTGAGTTCATCCATTTACCTACAAAGTTTATGATGTCATCTTTCTTTACCATCGAATAGAACTGCACTGTATAGATGTACCACATTTTTGTCATACACTCATCTGTTGAGGGGCGTTTGGGTTGGTTCCATCTCTTTGCTTTTGTGAAGAGTGCTGCAGTAGCATAGTTGTGCATGTATCTTTGCAGTAGGATGAGTCTTATGGGTATATATGCAGGAGTGGTATGACTGGTCAGGAGGTAGTTTCATTTTGAGTCTTTTAAGGGTTCTCCACAGTGCTTCCATAATGGTCGTACGAATTTACATTCCAAGCAGCAGTGCATGAGCATTCCGCTTTCCCCATAACCTCTCCAGCATTTGGTGTCTGTTACTTTCTTGATCTTGGCCAGTCTTATTGGAGTGAGATGATATCTGAGAGTGGTTTTAATTTGCATTTCCTTAATTATTAATGATGTTGAACACTTTTTAAGATGTTTCTCAGTCATCTTTACTTCCTCAGTGGTGAAGTCTCTGTTCAGGTCTTTACTCCATCTATTAACTAGGTCATTTTTTTTCTTCTTCGTTTTTTGAGTAGTCTAAACATTCTGGATGCTAATGCCCTGTCAGGTGTATCATTGGTGAAGATTTCCTCCCACTCTGTGGGTTTTCTGTTCACTTTCTTGATTGTTTCTTTTGCTGTAAAGAAGCTTTAGAGTTTGACGAGGTCCCATTTATCAACTGTTGACCTGCTCAGCTGCTGTCTGATTTAGAAAGTCTTTTCCTAAGCCTATATATTGCAGGTTGTTGCCAGCTTTTTCTTCTATCACCTTCAGGGATTCCAGTTTCACTTTGAAACCTTTGATCCACTTGAAGTTGATTTTTGTACAAGGTGAGAGATAGGGGTTTAATTTGGTCTTCTACAAATTGAGAATTTTTTGCCCTTTTGTCAAATATGAGGTGGCTGAAATTGTATGAGCTCAAGTTTGGATCTTGAGTTTTGTTCCATTGGTCAACAGGTTTGCTTTTTGTGCCAGTACCAGTTGTCTTTATAACTGGTAAAGCAATGCCCCATGTATTGAACTTTTCACTCAGTGTTACTTTAGCTATTTGGAGTCAATTTATGTGTTTTATGATATTTATTGATTTATATATGTTAAACCATCCTGGCATCTCTGGTATGAATTAAATTTGATCATGATCAGGATGATCTTTTTGATGAGGGTCTTTATGCGATTTGCAAGTATTTTGTTGAGAATTTTTGCATTATGCATCATCAATGAGATGGGTCTATAGTTTTCTTTTTTGGATATATCTTTGGTTGGTTTTAGTTTTAGAGTGATGCTGGCTTCATAGAAGGAATGTGAGATATTTCCCTCTGTTATATCCTTCTGAAAAGTCTGGGTAGTAATGACTGTAAGACTTCTTTAAATGTTTTATAGAATTCTACTGTGAAACCATCTGGGTGTGGGCTTTTTTGAGTTGACAGGTTTTTTATTATGTCTTCAATTTCCTCAAATGTTATGGGTTTGTTTAAACTATCAATCTCTTCTTGGTTAATCTTTGTTGGTTCCCAGGGTTTCAGATATTCATCCATTTCTCTTAGATATTCAAATTTAGTAGAGTATAGGTTTTTGAAGCATTTTCATAAGACTGTCTGGATCTTTTCCTTGTCTGTTCCCCTCTTATCATGATTACTATTGATTTGAAGTTGCTTGCTGATTAACTGGTTAACTGGGCTTGAGGTCTGTCTATTTTGTTAATCTTTTCAAAGAACCAGCTTTTGGATTCATTGACTCTTTGTATTGTTTTCTTTGTTTCTATTTCATTGAATTCTGCTCTGATTTTTGTTATTTATTCCCTTCTGTTGGGTTTAGAGTTCAGTTATTGCTGTCTCTGAAGTGTTTTTAGCTACAGTGTTAGATCATTTATTATTCTCTTTCTGTTTCTTTGATGTGGGGACTTAGGACTATAAATGTCACTCTTAGAACTGCTTTTAAAGTATCCCACAGGTTTTGTTGTGCTGTATTGTCTTTTTCATTTAGTTCCATGAACACTTTTATTTCTTTCCTGACTCATTCATTACTCAGGATCATGTTGTTTAGCCTCCATGTGTTCTTGTAGCTATTAGAGCTTATTCTGGTGTTCATATTGAGCTTTTTTGCACTGTGTTCACATAGAATGCATGAAATCATTTCAGTGATTTTTGTATTTGTTGAGATTTCTTTTGTGTCCCATGATGTGGTCAATTTTGGAGAATGTTCCATGAGGTGTTGAGTAGAAAGCATATTATCTGGTGTTTGGGTGAAATACTCTGTAGATGTCTGTGAGGTCCATTTGGTGTATTGTATTGTTTAGTTCCAATGCCTCTTTGTTTATTTTTTTGTACTGCTGATCTATCCAAGGTTCTCAGTGGGGTATTGAAGTCCCCCACTGTGCTGGATAGCTTTAGTGTCAACTTGACACACCTGGGTTGAGGGAGCCTCAATTGGGGAATTGGCTCCATTGGATTGGCCTGTGGCCACATCTGTGGAGTATTGTCTTGATGGTCGAGCAGAGAGGGAGGGCCCGGCCCACAATGAGTGGTGCTACCCTGGGCAGATTGTTGTGTATGGTATAAGAGGGCAGGCTGGGCATGAGCCGGGGAAGCAAGCCAGTAAATAGCATTCCTCCATGGCCTGTGCTTCAGCTCCTGCCTCCAGGTTCCTGCCCTGAGTTCCTGCCTTGGGCTCCCTAAGTGATGAACTGTGACCCAGGAGATGTAAGCTGAATAAACCTTTCCTCCCCAAGTTGGTATTGGTCAGAGTGTTTTGTCACAGCAATGGAAGACAAACTAGAACACCCACCATTAGTGTACTAGGATTAATCTGTGTCGTTATGTCCTGAAGAGTACTGTTTATAGTTAGGTGCACCAGGGTTTGGTGCATAAACTTTTAGGATTGTGAAGTCTTCATGGTTAATTGTTCTTTGATAAGGATGTAATAGCCCTCTTTGTCTCTTCTAAGTAAATTTCTGTGATGTCTATTTTGTCTGATATTAGAATAGCCACTCCTGCTTGTTTCTTGGAACTATTTTTTTGGAATATTTATTCCCATCCTTTCACTCTAAGGTGGTTGGTGTCTGTCCTTGAGGGTGAGATAGATTTCTTGTACACAGCATATAGATGGATTCTGATTCCGTATCCATTCTCCCACTTTATGTCTTTTAATTGGGGAGTTTCAGGTGTGATTCTGATGGGTTTCCCCTTATATGTAACTTGTTTTTTTTCTTGGGGTTTTCAGTATTTTGTCTTTGTTTTGAGCATATAGTGTTTCAATTATTATATGGCATGGGAATTTCTTTTTTGGTCTTCTTGATTTTGTGTTCTATGTGCTTCTTGTATTTGTATGAGTTTGTCTTTTTTCTGTTTGAGGAAAATTTCTTCTATTATCCTCTTGAAGATATGGTCAATAGTGTTGTCTTGAGATTCTTCTCCTTCCTTTATCCCCATGATGCAGAGGTTTGGCTTTTTCATAGTGTTCCACAACTCCTGGTTCTTCCACTCTTTTGTTCTTTTAAATTTTTCATAATCTTTACTTGAGCATTCTAGGTGCTTCATGTTATCCTGCACATCTGATGATCTTTTTTCTGCTTCATCCGTTCTCCTTCTGAGGCTTTTCCCCATCCTTTCCTATTGATTGGATGAATGTTCAATTTCCATTTTCATTTCATCCTGTGATTTCTTTAGTATTTCCACTTCTTTCTAGAGCCTATCATTCTCTTCTTGTAGCTCCTTGCTTCACTGGTCAGTTTCTTTTGTCATTTTAGCATGGGATCTTTTCAGAATTTCCACTTCCTTCTGGAGTTCATCATTTTCTCCCTTTAGTTCTTTCCAATGTTTGTCATTATCTCCCTCTAGGTCTTTCCTGAGTTTTTCATTCTCTCCCCTTAGTTTTTTTGATTTGGTCTTTATATTCTTTGATTTCATTAAATATGTCTACAATTGCTCTTCTAAGGTCCATGTCTTGGTTTCCTTCCAGATAGATCTCGTTGTAGGAATCTTCCGTAGGGTTGGTAGAATTCTGTGTGGATATATTATGAGCTTTTCTCATGCTGTTTTTTTCTTTGTCTTTGGGTGTGGAGTTGTTCTTTGTTTATTTGTTTCTTTGTTTAATTGGATTCCATTGCCTCAACATTGACTGTGCAGACTAGAATCACTAACAATGTGTTTGCTTGCTAGATCCTCTGCATAACAGCTCCACCAGCTTGAAGGGGGGGTTGCTACTTTGGCCCATATGCTAGTAACCTGTTTAGGTGATGGTGGTGTGCCCACACCCCTCTGGAAACCTTCAAATGTGGGAGGGCGGGGGGGGGTGTGCAAAGCCCCAAGGCAGGTGGGCCTCACCTGGGTACACACTAGTGTTCTGCTGGCCGCATGTCTATGTCCACCCACAATGTGATAGAACCTCAAGGTCCATCAGTATTCTTTACTGGTATATTACCTCCTACCATCAGCATGGTGTTGTTTTTGTTTTGTTTTTGTTTGTGGTTTTCTTCTTTTTATAAAGTCACATTTGACATCAGTCTCTCAGGCAAACATAATCTAGCTGTATATAAAAACAAGGTCAAAGTTTGCTGTCAAAGAGGGAAATTAAAGTGGACAGGGAGCAGTAAGCATAGGTGCAGTATGGGGAGTAGAACTAAATATCATGAAACTATCCTGTATGAAACTCACAAAAGTTCAATAAATTAAAAAAAATAGATCTGAAGTATATGTAGACTTTAAGCTAAAAAGTTAAAATTAAATGAAGAATTTATATAAACTCGTGTTGATAATCCAAAATGTGTGTGTTCTCAGTAAAAAATAAATACAGATCAAGCATTATGTATTCCTTTTTTTTTTTTTTTTGCAGTTCTCAGATTTCATCAGCATGGACAAATGATTTTTACATAATCACTGGAGGGGGTAAATTGGCTTTTCACACATGCAGCATATTCTGTCATGGAAAAATCTACCAGTTTTCATTTTATCAGAGCTTGGCTTCCCCCAGAAGTTGCCTGGTGCACTTCACACTGAACAACTGCATGCATGGAGAATCCTGGAAAGGAAAATGTGACACATGTCCACTGTCCCTCTCATTCATGTCCTCACACACTCAGTATCTCTTCTTCTCCATAAATTAACTTTTAAAAGCACATTAAGAAAACACAACTGAGCACACAATTTCATCCTTAGATGCCTGGGTTCTTTGATGTTTAGTGAATGGGAACACTGGAATTCCAGACTGGGCTCCTTTTAAAGAGAAGGAGAGTGGTTGTCTGTTAAGTGAGATTCTAAGAATTCTCAGAGAAATTACCCTATAGGTAATTTCTGTAGTCACAAAACACATACTCCTAATTCTTTTTTAAATTTATTTTATTTTTATTTATTTATTATATTTTAAGGGATTCACAATATAAGAGCACAGTTGTTTTCAGGTCACATTGACTTTGCTCAGTTTGCCATACAATTAGGTAATTGGTGCTAGCATCCACAGATGAGGGATACCATTCGTCGTTTGTTTTTCTGGGACTGTGTTACTTCACTTTGCATGATATCTTCTAGCTCCAGCCATTTACCTGCAAAGCTCGTGATGCCATCTTTCTTTATCACTGCATAGAACTCCATTGTGTAGATGTACCACATTTTCTCTATCCACTCATCAGTTGAGAGGAACTTGGGTTGGTTCCAGCTCCTTGCTATTGTGAGAGAGCTGCAATAAACATGGTTGTGCATGTATGTCTGTGGTAAGATGAATCTTGTGGGTACATGCCCAGGAGCTGTATGACTGGGTCAGATGGCAAGTTCATTCCAAGTCTTCCAAGGGTTCTCCACACTGCATCCCATAGTGGCTGTACAAGTTTACATTCCCACCAGCAGTGGATGAGTGTTCTCCTTTCCCCACAACCTCTCCAGCACTTGGTATCATTTGTTTTCTTGATTACAGCCAGTCTTATTGGAGTAAGACGATATCTTAAAGTGGTTTGATTTGCATTTCCTTAATGATTAATGATGTTGAACACTTCTTAAGATGTTTCTCAGCCATCTGGAATTCCTCACTTGTGAAGTCTCTGTTCAACTCTTGGCTCCATCTGAGGTGGGTCATTTTGTTCTTCTTTGTATTTTGAAGTTATATTATTTTCAGGAAATCATTACTTTCAGATGTTTCTTGCAATAAAGGTTTCCTCTTACTCTGTGTGTTTTCTTTCACTTCCTTGATTGTTTTCTTTGATGTACAGAAGGCTGATTTGAGTTAATGAAGGGTTCCAGTTGTCAATGGCCCACATTAATTCTTATTGCAGCAGCTGTTCTTTGATTAGAAGTCTTTTTCCTATTGCCTATGGGTTTCTTGTTAAAGTCTTTGCTGCCAACTTTTTTCCATTGCCTTCAGAGTTTGGGGTTTCATGATGAGATCTTTAATCCATCTGGAGTTGACTTTTTTTTTATTGATCCTTTTTGCGAGGGCGAGAAGGAGGGGTTTAATTTCATTCTTCTACAAGTGGTGATCCAGTTTCCAACACCAACTTCCTGATAGATCGGCTGTCCTTTCTCTATTGTGTTCTTTCTTGGCCTTGTTTAAATAGAAGATGGCTGAAAAATGTATTTTTGTGGGCTCAAGTTTTTATCTTCAGTTTTGTTCCTTGGTCAACAGGTCTCTTTTCGTGCCAGTACCAAAGCTGTTTATCGGGGACTATAAGCTGTAGTATAGTTGATCTCGGTTTTGGTCAGAGATTCCCCCCCACCCCGAATTTCTCATTTCACTCAGGGTTGCTTTTGGCTATAGTGGTTTTTTGTTTTTCCAAATGAAATTCATTGACTTTTTTTCCAAAGGCGTTGTGAAGAAACTATTGGGGAATTTTAATTGGGATTGCATTAATCTAAGGGCTTTTTAAAGATTTTAATTTAAAATTTTAAATTTTAAATTTAATTAATTTTTCCCCCAGATCCAGGAAAAGGCATGGGAATGTTTCCTTTCTGGATTGTCCTTCTTCAGTCGTCTTTAAGGTTAAAATTTTGGTTGTAAGATTATTTTTCGGGTGTCTTTGGTTAGGTTTTCCTAGGAATTTATTGTTTTTGAGGCTATTGTGAGTGAGAAGGTCTCCTTGATTCCCTCTTCAGGTGCTTGTTGTTGATGTAAAGAAGGGCTACTGATTGTTCTAGGTTAATTTTTTTTGTATCTTGGCACACATTTTATTGAAGCTCTTAATCATTTGTACGAATTTTCTGGTGGAGTTTCTTTTTTGGCATCCCTTTAAGTTAAAATAATTCATATCATGAGCAAAAAGATAGCTTGACTTTTTCCTCATTTTTCCAATTAGTTACTCCTTTAATTTCCTTTTCTTGCCTTATGCCCAGCAAGTGTTTCAAAGCACTATATTGAAGAGGAAATGGTGGACGGGGCAGCCTGCCGAAGGTTGCCTACCTTAAAGGGGGACATTGCTTTTCTGTTGTTTCACTCTAATTATGATGATGTTGGATGTGGGTTCCCTGTATATGGCTTTGATACATTGAGGAATGGATCCCTCCAATCCAATTCCTCTAGGGCTTTAAGCATTCGAAGGATTTTGCTGGTTGTCAAAGGCTTTTTCTGTGTAAACTGAGATGATGGTGGTGGGTTTTGTCTTTAGTCTGTTATATACTTGATGTTTATTGATTTTTCAAATGTTGAACCATCTCTGCATTCTCTGGTATTGAATTGTTAAAACTTGGTCATGATGTATGATCTTCTTGATGTGAGTCTGTATTTGATTTGCCATTATCCTGTTTATAGAATTTTGGCATATTGTGTTTTCATTTTTAGGGAGGAGATGGGGCTATATTTCTCCTTTTTGGTTGTATTCTTGCCTGGTTTTTTGGATTAGGGATTGCTGGCTTCATAGAAGGAATTTTTGGAGGATTCCTTCTGTTTGTATCCTTACTAAACAATTTGGATAAATGGTTGTAAAGGTCTTTTTTGAAATGTTTTTAAAAAATTCTTTCCCATGGGAACACTTGGGCCCTTGGGCCTTTATTAGTTATGGCAGGCCTGTCTTATTTACCATCTTTGTGGAGGAATGGAACTTTGTGGTGGCTTGAAAGGCAAAGAAAATTGTAAGGGACTTGTTTCACTGGGGAGATTCTCCAGTTATTTCTTGATATCTCTGTGGGCACCAGAAGTTATCTTAAGCAGAAAAGCATTCGGATATTTACAATAGATTCTGCTTATCGGCCCTAAATCTTCTACCAAAACTTCTTTTTTCCAGGCCCCTTCCCTTGAGGCATTTGGCAGAATATCACACCTCTAGCTATCTGTCGCACAAACCAGAGTTATTTCTACCCAGCCCCCCTGGGGTTTAGGGGAACTTAAGTTGGCTCACCCTCCCCTTTGCCTTGCTTCCTTTCACTATTCCTTGGCCCAACAGAACCAGTAGTCTTTGAAGTATTATAAACGTACATTTGGAAAGTAAAAATAAACGGAATTCCTATCCTTCCCGGCCATCTGCGTGCATGCGTGTGTGGTGTGTGTGTGTGTGTGTGTGTGTGTGTGTGTGTGTGTGTGTGAGTTTGTTCCACTGGTGATCTCTGGCGGTATTCCTTCCCCACTTCTTGAGGGAGCAGAGCCCAGAGACTGCCAGCCTGCAGGCAGGAGGCAAGTCCTGGAGCTGAGCCAAGAAGGGAAAGTCAGCTTGTGGAAGGCGGTCACATGTGACTCAAAGACACTGACCCAACACATCTTCAATTTCTTCATATATTATGGGTCTTTTTAAGCTTTTAATCTCTTCTTGGTTGAGCTTTCTTGACTCCCAAGGTTTCAGATATTCACTTATTTCTTCTAGGTTTTCAAACTTGGTAGAGTATAGGTTTGTGAAGTATGCCCATATGATTTTCTGGATCTTTTCCATGTCTGTTCTGATATTTTACTTTTCATCATGGATTGTCTTGATTTGGAGTTGTCTCTTTTTTCTTTTGGTTAACTGGACTAGAGGTCTGTCTATCTTGTTTATTCTTTTAAAGAACCAACTTTTGGATTCATTGATTTTTTTTGTATTGTTTTATTTGTTTCTATTTCATTGATTTCTGCTCTTATTTTTGTTATTTCTTCGTGTCTGTTGCTTTTAGGGTTCATCTGTTGTTGTCTCTCAAGTGCTTTTAGCTGCACTGTTAGATGGTTCACTTGTGCTCTTTCTGTTTTTCTAATGTAGGCACCCAGGGCTATAAACTTACCTATTAGGACTGCTTTTACAGTATCCCATAGGTTTTGTTGTGTTGTATTATCATTGTCATTCAGTTCCAGGAATGCTTTTCTTTATTTCTTTATCTCTTCTTTGACCCATTCATTATTCAAGAGTCTATTATTTAGTCTTCATGTGTTCTTGTATATAGTAGAGCTTATCCTGGTGTTGATATTGAGCTTTATTGCACTGGGGTCTGATAGAATGAATGAAATTACTTCAATCTTTTTGTATTTGTGGAGGTTTCTTCTGTGTTCCAGGATGTGGTTGATTTTGGAGTATGTTCTGTGGGATGCTGAGTAGAAAGTGTATTCTCTGGAATTGGGGTGGAATATTCCATAGATGTCTGTGAGGTCCATTTGGTGTATCATATCGTTCAGTTCAGATGTCTCTCTATACTTTGTCCTGTTGACCTGTGCAAAGGGCTCAGTGTGGTATTGAAGTCCCCTACCATGAGTGTACTGGGGTTAATCTGTGCCTTGAGGTCCTGGAGAATTGTCTTTTTAAAGTTCGGTGCACCAGAGTTTGGTGCACATATATTCATAATTGTGAAATATTCTTGGTGAATTGTTCCTTTGATAAAAATGTAATGGCCTGCTTTCTTTTTGGTACCATTTGCTTGGAATATTTTTTCCATCCTTTCACTTTAAGGTGGTGCCTGTCCTTGAAGGTAAGACGTATTTCTTGTAGACAGCATATCAATGGGTTCTGTTTCCTAATCCAATCTCCCAGTCTATATCTTTTGATTGGGGAGTTTAGTACATTAATATTTAAGGTTATGACTGAGAGGTTTGTGTTGCTTCCTTTTGCCTTATTATCCATTTGCGGTTTTGGTTTAGGTTTCTACTTCTGCAGTTATGTCTTTATTCATTTCTCTTTCTAGGTGCCTGGGAATGGTTGTTCCTTTCTTCTGTCCTTTGAATTGCTTCAAGTATTCTCTGAAGGGTTGGTTTTCTGGACATGTATTCTTTCATCTTGTTTATGTCATGGAAGGTTTTTCTCTCTCCTTCAACTATAATCGACATTTTTGCTGGGTATAGTAACATGGGTTGGCATCTATTGTCCTTTAACACTGGGAATACTTTGCTCCACGTTCTTCTTGCTTTCATAGTTTGCACTGAGAAGTCAGTTGTAATTCTGATAGGTTTCCCCTTGTAGGTCACTTGTTTTTCTTTTTTGGCTTTAAGAATTTTGTCTTTGTTTTGGGCGTCTAGCATTTTAACTATGATATGGCGTGGGGAGTTTCTTTTCTGATCTTGTCTGTTTGGAGTTCTATGTGCTTCTTGTATTTGTATTGGTTTGTCCTTTTTAGTTTGGGGAAATGTTTATCTATTATTCTGCTGAAGGTCTGATCTATACTATTCTCTTGGAATGCTTCTCCTTCCTTTATTTCTATGATGTGGAGCTTTGATCTTTTCATAGTGTCCCACATTTCCTGGTTGTTCCATTTTTGTGTATTTTTAAATTTTTCATAATCTTTACCTGAGGTTTTTAGTTGTTCTGTGTTATCTTCCATGTCTGATATTCTTTGTTCTGCTTCCTACGTTCTGCTTCTGAGGCTTTTTCCATTCCTTTCCTCTTGATTGGATGAATGTTTGATTTTCTTTTTCATTTCGTCTTTTGATTTCTTTGGTATTTCCACTTCCTTTTGGAGTTTCTCAATCTCTTCTCTTAGCTACTTGCTTCTCTGGTTGGTTTCCTTATCTTTTTAAACATGGGATCTTTTCAGTGTTTCCACTTCCTTCTGGAGTTTGTCATTCTCTCTCTCTATGTCCTTCTTGAGTTTTTCATTCTCTTTTCTTAGTTCTCTGACTTGCTCTATATAGTCTTTTATTTCTTTAAGTATGCTCACAATTGTACTTTTAATATCTGTGTCCTGGGCCATCCCCAGGGGGATCCCACTGTAGGAATCTTCCACAGAGTTGGTAGAGCTTGGTGTGGAATTATCCTGCACCTTTCCCATGTTGTCTTTTCTTTGTGTCCCTGGCATATGGTTTTCTCTTTGCCTGTATTCCAACGTGAATCCCAAATGCCTCTTCACTGTGTTGAAGGCTTGCTTTGCTTGCCTCCTTCAGATGCCTTGGTTATTTGTTTGATTGATTTGTTTTTCTCCTTTACTCCTTGCTTATGGAGTGTTGACTTCTCTAAACTTTAGGCTTTCTACTGGCAGTCTAACTCACTCTTCCCTTTCTGTTCTGAAGGCTCTCCAAAGAATCCACTTGGACACTCCTTCGGCAATCCCAGTTGGATGGGGTGGGGAGTTTCTCTTTATCCTGCGCCCCAATACTTGTGCTTCAGGTGTTCTTGGGAGAGATCCCAGATCTCAAGACTCATAAAAACCCACCTTTTAAACCAGCTAGGAGGACAACTCTGCCCCCACAGTCACACAAGCCAGTCAGGTGAAAGACAACAAAATCCAGTCAAACGATCCACCTGGCTGAAGCACCCAGCTCCTACCTGTGCTTCAGGTGGTCTTGGGAGATCCCCAATCTCAAGATTCACACAAACCCACCTTTTATACCAGCTGGGAGTACAACTCCACCCCCACAGCGACACAAGCCAATTGAGCCAAAACAACGAAATCCAATCAAACAATCCGCCTGGCTGAAGCACCTAGCTCCTACCCATGCTTCAGGTGGTCTTTAGAGATCCCCGATGATCATATATTCCTGTTGTTTCTAAAGTGATTTTTTTCCTTTACATCTCACAATGCAACCCCAGTTAGCATTTGCCATTCATGCTTTTGCCTTAAAGTTGGAATATAATAATTCTGGATGTCAAGTGTTCTCATTTCTCAGAATGTGGAAATCAGATATTCTTTGATGCAGTCCCCGCTGTTGTTGGTGTTGTTGTTGTTCTTTCCAATATGCATCACTCCAAACCAGAAATGTTTACAACTAGGTTATTGGTGCTAACATCCACAGATGAGGGATACCATTCATTGTTTGTTTTTCTGGGACTGTGTTATGTACATAATATTTTCCAGGTCAATCTGTTTACCTGCAAAGTTCATGATGTCGTCATTTTTTTTTATTACTGCTGCATTGAACTCCATTGTGTGATGTACTACATTTTCTCTATCTACTCGTCAGTTGAGGGGCATTGGGTTGGTTCCAGCTTTTTGCTATTGGGAACAGAGCTGCAATAAACATCACTGTGCATGTATCTCTGCAGTAAGAAAAGTCTTGTGGGTATATACCCAGGAGTAGTAGTACTGGGTCAGGTGGTAAGCTCATTTTGAGTCTTCCAAGGGTTCTCCACACTGCTTTCCATAGTGGCTGTACAAATTTACATTCCCACTAGCAATGGATGAGTGTTTCCCTTTCCCCACAACCTCTCCAAAACTTGGTATCATTTATTTTCTTGATCCTAGCCAGTCTTATAGGAGGAAGATGACATCTTAAAGTGGTTTTAATTTACATTTCCTTAATTATTAGCAATGTTGAACACTTTTTAAGATGTTTCTCAGACATATCTAATTCCTCACTTGTGAAGTCTCTGTTCATTTCTTTGCTCCATCTTTTTAGTGATTCATTTATCTTCTTTCTTCTTTGTTTTCTGAGTAGTTTATATACTCTGGAAATCAATACTTTGTCCAATGTATCTGCGGTGAAGGTTTCCTTCCACTCCATTAATGTTTAAAGTTATAATTGAAAGATGCATGTTACTTCCTTTCACCTTATTATCCATTTGCATTTTTAGGCTCAGTTTCTACTTCTGCAGTTATGTATTTATTAGTTTCTCTTTCTAGGTGCTTGGGGATGATTGCTCCTCTCTTCTGTCCTTTGAATTGCTTCAAATATTTTCTAAAGGTTTGGCTTTCCAGACATGTATACTATCATCTTGTTTATGTCCTGGAAGATTTTTCTCTCTCCTTCATCTGTAATTGACATTTTTTGCTGGGTATAGTAACCTGGATTGGCAATTAAAGGACTATGGAGTCCTTTAACACTGGGAATGCTTTGCTCCATGTTCTTCTTGCTTTCATGGTTTGCGCTGAGAAGTCAGTTGTAATCCTGATGGGCTTCCCCTTATATGTAACTTGATGTTTTTCTCTTGTGGCTTTCAGAACTTTCTCGTTGTTTTGGGCATCTAGCATTTTAACTGTGATATGGCACAGGGGGGTTCTTTTCTGATGTTGTCTATTTGGAGTTCTATGTGCTTCTTGTATTTGTATGGATTTGTCTTTTTTTTGGTTTGGGGAAATTTTCATCTATTATTCTGTTGAAGATCTGATCAATATTATTCTCTTGGGATTCTTTTCCTTTCTTTATTCCTATGATGCGAAGGTTTGATCTTTCACAGTATTTCACATTTCCTAGTTGTTCCACTTTTGTGCATTTTTAAATTTTTCATAATCATTATTTGAGCTTTTTACTTGCTCTGTGTTATCTTCCAGGTCTGATATTCTTTGTTTTGCTTCCTCCATTCAGCTTCTGAGGCTTTTTCCATTCCTTTTCTCTTGATTGGATGAGTGTTCTATTTTCTTTTTCATTTCATCCTGTGATTCCTTTAGTATTTCCACTTATTTTTGGAGCTTCTTAATCTCTTCTTGGAGCTCCTTACTTCACTGTTTGGCTTCCTTTTTCAATTTTTCCACTTCCTTCCGGAGTTTGTCATTTTCTCCGTCTAGTTTTTTTCTGAACTTTGTCATTGTCTCCCTCTAGGTGTTTCTTGAGTTTTTCATTCTCTTTCCTTAGTTTTCTGACTTGTTCCTTATATTCTTTAAATTATCTGAATAGGTCTTCAATTATTCCTCTGAGCTACATTTCTTGGGTAACCCTCAGAGTGAATCCCACTGTAGCAATCTCCTATAGGGTTGGTAATGTTTGGTGTGGAATTATCCTGCACCTTTCCCTGTGTCCTTTCCTTTCATCATGTTCCTGGCATGTGGCTTCCCCCACTTTTTCTTTTTTCTTTTTGCCTGTATTCCAATGAGAATCACAAATGCCTTTTCACTGTGTTGAAGGCTTGCTTTGCTTGCCTCCTTCAGATGCCTTTTTCCCCCTCCTTGTTTATGGAGTGTTGACTTGTCTAGGTTTCAGGCTTTCAATTTTTTTTATATATTGGAAGTCTAATTCACTCTTCCCTTCCTGTTTTGAAGGTTCTCCAGAAAATCCACTTGGACACTCTCTCAGCATGGCAGGGAGGGGGTTGTACTCTGTGCTTCAGGTAGTCCTGGCAGGTCCCAGTTCTAACCCCTGTGCACTCAAGTCCTACAGTGGCAATAGGCCCAATTTTAATGCTAGCTACAAGGTCAACTCCACCCCGATAGCCACACCAGGCAAGGATTTAACAGGCCCACCTTTAATCCCAGCCAGCAGGGCGACTGCACCTCACCAGCCTCACAAGACAAAGATTTAGCTATCCAACCAATGAATCAATCAACCAAGAACCCAGAAGTAGATTTATCCTAAAATCTGCCTGACTGAAGCTCCCGGCTCCTACCTGAGCTTCAGGTGGTCCTGGCAGGTCTTGATCTAACCACTACACACTCCAACAGTTTCAAACATGTAGATTTTCACAAACAAAAAACAATGTAAGAATTCCTTAGAAAACACTTAAATCATCCAGCTATAATCATTTTTTGTGGGATTAGTCTCCCATCATCTTTTGTAACACATATGAGGTATTTTGGATTCTGCATAAAACCTCATTAAACTCAAAAACTTCTGTATATCAAGGGAAACAATAAAGAAGTGAAGTGAAAACCCACAAAATGTGAGGAAACCTTCACAGCAGATACATCTGACAAAGCATTGATTTCCAGAGTATACAAGCTACTCACAAAACAAAGAAGAAAGAAAACAAATGAATCACTCAGAAAGTGGATCAAAGATCTGAACAGATACTTCACAGAGGAGCAATTAGAGATGGCTGAGAAGCACCTTAAGAAGTGTTCAACATGGCTAATAATTAAGGAAATGCAAATTAAAACCACCTTAAGATACCATCTTACTCCAGTAAGACTGGCTAGGATTAAGAAAACAAATGATGACAAGTGCTGGAGAGGGTGTGGGGAAAGGGGAAAACTCATCCATTGCTGGTGGGAATGTAAATTTGTGCAGCCACTATGGAGAACAGTGTGGAGAACCCTTAGAAGACTCAAAATGATCCTGCCATTTGACCCAGTCATACCACTCCTGGATATATACCCACAAGACTCATCTTACTGCAGAGATACATGCACAGCTATATTTATTGCCACTCTGTTCACAATAGCAAAAAATTGGAACCAACCCAAATGCCCCTCAACTGACGAGTGGATAGAGAAAATGTGGTACATGTACACAATGGAATTCAATGCAGCGGTAAAGAAAGACAACATCTGGGGCTGGAGAGATGGCCTAGCGGTTAAGAGCGCCGACCGCTCTTGCAGAGGACCCGGGTTCGATCCCCAGCACCCACATGGCGGCTGAGAACCGTCTGAAACTCCAATTCCAGGAGAACTCCAGTTCCAGGGGAATCCGAGACCCTCTTCTGACCTCCGCGGCATTGCACGACACGGGTGCACA
>VZQC01011627.1:342198-387498 GCA_009823505.1 Rhizomys pruinosus
TAATTAGATACATAGGTATTTAAGAAGCTTAGTATCTAATGGGAATGTCAGCTTGCGATGAGATGGCCTCTAGCGATGATTAGATCTCGAGTGATCACCGACCCCTTTTAAGAGGACCTAAGGGTAGCCTTCGAGCTCCAGCCACCCACATGGTGGCCTTCAGGTACTTGGGAGAAGACACAGTCTGAAACTCCAATCCGCGAGGGAGAACTCCATTTCCATGGGAATCCGACACCCTCTTTGACCTCCACAGCATCTGCGCGACACTGGTGCACAGAACTGCATGCAGACAGTACATTGCTACACAAACAGAAATAATAAAATAAATATAAAGGAAAATTATGTAAAACTGACTAATTGTTTGGTAGGTTACTTTGGTATAGACGCAGATGTTTGGATGGTATGTTAATCCATTTTGAAGGTATTTTTTTGCGTTTTCTTCTAATTCTGATGGGTTTCCCTTTGTATGTGACTTGTTTTTCTTTTGTAGCCTTCAGAATTTTGTCTTTGTTTTGTGCATCTAGCATTTTAACTATGATATGGCATGGGGAGTTTCTTTTCTGATCTTGTCTATTTGGAGTCCTATGTGCTTCTTGTATTTGTATGGATTTGTCTATTTTTAGTTTGCAGAAATTTTCATCTATTATTTTGTTGAAGATCTGATCAATACCATTCTCTTGAGATTCTTATCCTTCCTCTATTCCTACGATGCAGAGGTTTGATCTTTTCATAGTGTCCCATATTTCCTGGTTGTTCCACTTTTGTGTATTTTTAAATTTTTCATATTCTTTATTTGAGCTTTTTAGTTGCTCTGTGCTATTTTCCAGATCTGACATTCTTTGTTTTGCTTCCTCCATTCTTCTTCTGAGACTTTTTCCTTTCCTTTCTTCTTGATTGGATGAGTGTTCTAATTCCTTTTTCATTTCATCCTGTGCTTTCTTTAGTATTTCCATTTCCTCTTTTGATCTTATCAATCTCTTGGTGCTCCTTACTTTGTTGGTTGGCTTCTTCATTCACTGTTTCTACTTCCTTTCAGAGTTTGTTTTTTTCTCCCTCTAGTTCTTCCTGGAGTTTGTCAACCTGTTCCTTTAGATCTTTCTGAAGTTTGTCATTGTATCCCACTAGGTCCTTTTTGAGTTTTTCATTCTCTCTCTTTAGTTCTCTGAATTATTCTTTATTTTCTTTAATTTCTCTGCATAGTTCTGTAATTATTCCTCTAAGATCTGTTCCTTGGGACACCTCCAGGGGGATCCCATTGTAGCTATCTCCTACAGGTTTGGTAGAGCCTGGTACGGGATTATCCTGTGCCTTTCCCATGTTGTCCCTTCATCGTGTCCCTGGCATGTGGGTTTCCCTGTTGTGATTCAAGTCACAAATGTCTTTTCACTATGTTAGTTGTTAGTGGATGGTTTTGCTTGCCTCCTTCCGATGCTTGTTTTGTTTTTTGTTTTTTTTTCCTCCTTGTTTACGGAGTATTGACTTGTCTAGGTTTCAGGCTTTCAATTTTGTTTATATATTGGATATGGAAAGCCTAAGTCACTCTTCTCTTCCTGTTCTGAAAGTTCTCCAAAAAAAGTCCACTTGGATTTTCTTTCACCAATTCCAGTTGGGCAGGGGGATATGCCTGACTTAGCCTGCACCCCAGTACCTGCCTAGAGTGACTTCCTGGCTCCTGTGCCTCAGGAGCAGTCCTCCATAAAGCCACAGAGGCACCAAACCCCACCCACTCATCACTGGCTGCAAAGGCGAAGGGCTGCTCTGCCCAGACAGCCACCCCCACAAAAGGGTTCAGAGCTGACACCCTTCTCCATCAGCCCAGGAGACAATCCACCAGCTCAGTGTTTAAGACCTGTGGTTGCTCTCACAGAGAACTGAGGTTCAGTTCCCATCACCCACATGTTGCTTAGGAAACATCTGAAACTCCAATTCCAGATCTGATGCCATATTCTGTGTGCTAAGGGCACTGAATTCACATCGTGCTCCTATACTCAACCAGGCAAAACACTCACACATTATGTAAAATATAAATAAATAATAAATAAATATAGATAAATAAAATGTTAAATTAAAACAAGATACAATAATTATAACTCTGTGGTATAATACAATTAATTGTTCTGCAAGGCTCCATCAAGAAATAGCTTAAACTTAATATACCTTACTTCCCCCCCCCAACAAATGCAAGAAGACTTGGAAAATATTATAATACTAGAAAATAAATTATGTGTTTCTGAGGACCAAGCTGACTCCATTTTAGTTTTGTCAGCTCCATTTTAGCCTAGAGTTCACCCCAGAGCTTTAAAGAAAACAAAAGCATGGCATAGATAAATTGATCCTTTACTAGTAAAGTGATTTAACTTCTGCCAAAAGGCATGACCAAGACCGCCCAGACCAACTCCCCTCTTACAGTTAAATGCTTTATGGACAAGAACAGAAGGTCCAAACCAGTTAAAACAATAGAACAAAGAGAGTCCAGAGCAGGTGGATACATCTAATGAAAGACTGCTTGGTCTGTAACCAAGACCCCACCAATCAGAGGAAGGGCCACCATGACCATGATGAAAACCACCTTACTGGGAATAAAAGCTAAGGGAAATTGGGTCTTGGGGCGCTGCCCTCCAGTCCCATGGGAGTGTGCTCAGCCTGACGCATCATCTGCTTTAGCTGCTCTGTCTTGGTTGTTGGTTGTTGTGGCTTCTTTTCTGCTTTCTTGTAACTAACCTTCAATTAAACTTATATCTACAACTATTTGTGCCCCCCCTCTGCACCTTTCTTGCGTGAGTGTGGTGGATTGAGCCTAACAGTGTTCAAAGAGAAATAAAACTAAAACCATTAGCAACCAAACAGACAAAACTAAAATCTAAACTGCAAGACCAGTTTAACAAGCAAAATTAATTTATTGGTATTAGAGTGTAATTGAAAGAATAAAATAAATACATATGAGATTATATTTACATAAAAATAGTAAATAATAAAGTATTGGAGAAAGCACAGAGTTTTTATACAGAAAATGCCAATATGGGCTGGAGAGATGATTCAGCAGTTGAGAACACTGACTGCTTTTGCAAAAGACCTGGGTTTGATTCCCAACACCAACAAGGTGGCTAAGAGCTGTCCTTAATAGTTCCAGGGTAATCTGATGCCTTCTTCTTATCTTCTAGGGCATTGCACAACATGGGTGCATTCACATACATGTAGTCAGTACACTCATACACATAAAATAAAAATAATAAAGAAAATATTTTTAAATGCCAACATATGTATGATTTTCAAATATACCCTTCCTCAGAATTCTAATCAGAGTTTTTTTTCTGTGCTTACTCTAGATTTCAAAGAAAGTGAAAGGAAATATCTCCACCATAGAGAAGCCTTATTTTAGATTTACCTAGGCCTGTTATTCTCTGAACTGGTGAAACAAAGCAATTTCCTTATATGCTTTGACAAATACCATGTCTCTATTTAATCACTGGAGAAATACCAGGTCACATCAAAGCTTTGAGTTTCTTTTCCTGGGTGCACTTATGATAACTGATCTTGTCAACTTGACTGGGTTAGGAATCAACTAGACACACCTGTGAGGGATTTTCTCCTTTACATTTGAATGTTTACATTAACTTCTGGTGGCAGCATAGTAAAAATAGGTATGAGTGAGAAGTTTTGCCTTTCGCCTTATTTCCTTTTTGACTGTCTGATAATTCCCAATGCTGTTGCTGCTGATACATTTGTTCACTGCTATCAGGACTCAGCTTTATTGAGATTCAAGGCCTGCAAAGCCAGGTTGAGATGCTACCCTCTCCAGCTATGTGGTCTGAGTTCTCAGAAACTCCATTCTGAAGGTATCACTGTTGTTCTGCCCAGACCATGTGATGTAGGCCTTTCTAATAAATTGCCAGTAATACATATTCAATATTTCAGTTCAGTTACTTGAGGGGACTCTATAACCACATGTGAAAAATCAAATAATCACTCCATGTGGTATCAATAAGAGACAAAGGAAATATTCTACCCATATCCAACTTAGTGTGCCAATAAGCTTGTTAGGTTTACTTCTATGAGCATGGGTTAACTTAAAGGAATGTTGCTGATCCTAATACAGCTGTATCAACAAAAAGTTCCACTCAGTCATGGATGATCACAAAGAAACCTCATCATGAGGACCTCCTTCAGTTAACCTGCTGCCTTCTCTATACCGCAATCCCTCTGCCCAAGACCATACGTCTCTCAGTTTTGTATACAGTTACAGATGATACCATTGATTTATTTTTTCACCCCCGCAGACTGCATAGCATTTTACAGCTCTATAGAAAGGCAATTTTCCATTCAGTTGGAAATGTCTCTAAGTCCTGCAACTGCAGAGTTTGATGTATTAAACTGCTTGGATTTTACGATCCAGCTCTGTTGGCAACCAAGGTGAAGGGCAATGGCCTTGTGAATGCCCATGAAACTGCCAGGACCAAGGACTGTAGGGCGTAGCTGATGGACTAACCAAAACTAAGGATGTATGAAAAAGGAATGAGAAGTCACTAGTTTGTTGGCCATTTAAATACAATCCAAAATGTTTTAGCAGAGATATCCCCCATGGGTAAACAATGCTGTTCCCAGAAGGAATGGATTATTAAGTCAAAATCTCAATTGTTATGGTCATTAGCCTTTAAGACTGCATTGGACTTTTGATCTTTTCCCTTAGCAATTTTCATATTACCATTTAGGTTTATAAGAGCTAAACTTCAGTTGGAAAGATTTCAAGTCAGTCCTGATCCATTGCTCAAAGTCCTGTATAAATATGTCCTGTCTTCAAAAGTAGGGTCTTATCTATTAGTTCTTAGACATAACCAAGAGCTTTGACAATAACCTGTGGTATTTTCAGAGGGAACTCTCTCTTGACTAGAACTGCAACTGCATTCCTTGCCATATGGGCCCCAGGTATATATATATATATATATATATATATATATATATATATATATGTATAAAATGTTCATTCAGCCCATTTGACCTCCTTCCTCCTCCTTCAGAGAACTTTTGTGTGTGTGTGTTTTTGAGACAAGATCTCCCTGTAGCCCCATTTGGCCTGGAACTCACTCTGTAGACCAGGCTGGCCTTGAATTCACAGAGACCCACCTGCCTCTACCTCCAGAGTGCTAGGATTAAAGGCGTGCCCCACCACACCTGGCCCCAGAACATTTTTGATACCGTACAAGTGGTGCAACAGTGAAGGTAAAGCTAAGGCAGTGTAAGAAAATTTCACCCTTCACCTTGCACTTCATCTTGTGATCCAGGTTTATTTCTTGCAGGCTCAAAGTCAAGAAAATTCAGCCACAGGTAAAACCCAAATTTATATGTAGATAAAGTGTGTCTTCTCCCCAAAACACTTCACAGATGTAAAAAAAACAAACAAACAAAAAAAAAAAACACACATGAGGTAACTCCACTTTCCTAGAGTTAGGCAGTTTATAATCATATGAATTTCCATATTAGCATTTATCTGTGGATCTAAGCACCTCAAAATCCTCCTAATATTTTTATTTAAATAAGTAAGATATTTATGATAAAAGAAATAGTAAATTGGCTCTTATGTTATTACATAGTTTTTAACGCTTATTTAAATTTTAATCTGTGTTAGTCTTACTCCTTTTGAAAAATGACTTAAACAATGTGACTTAGAAAACTACAAAATCATATATATATATAAAGCTTTCCCTTGTAAAAGCATATAAGGGCCATTCTTCTTGTGAACCATCTTCTTGTCTTAGATTGTGTGTTTCTTTTTCTCAAACTTCTCTTTCTAGCTAAGTGACAGAGGGCATGTCCTTTCTGTTATGTTGATAAACTCACTAATTTAATTACCCTCTAGTGGTCCTGAATTTCTTTTTAGATGAGTGCCTCTAAGGATAAAGACAATGCTGTCAGGAAGTATTGTACTGCATTACACCCTGGTGCTGACACATATATTAATAATTCAATATTCAAGTTGAAGGAACTATAAAGAATAAGCATAAGAAAGTTTAGTACAATAACTGTGTGAAGCTTATGGTTTTGCATATAATACTGAAAAATACCAAGAGGTATGCCCTGCCTGTTGATCTGCAATTAGTATTACATTTTAGATTCCACAGAATTTCTCAGGAAAATGTACATAAGACTGTTGCAAATAAAGGATAGATATATGGATTGGAACATAGCCGAACAGAATACAGAGCATGCTAACACAGTCTGGCTTCTCTTGCAACACAACAATTTGACTTTTCTGGTGTGCACCTTTGTAGGGGTTAGCTCTGAAGACTGCAAGCTCTCCTTCAGCTGAAAGTCAGGGTACCTATAGAAAAATGACTCCTTGGTTTTATTTACATGTCCTCAACTAGGTCCTGTTCTCCTCCAAGCAAGGGTGTTGATTTGGTATTCTGCACTGCTCTACATAGCAATTCACTTATCTGGTGGACTTGATTGGCTGGTAGTTAGGAATTGGCTTTTTAGGGAAATACCCAAGGCTGGCTAGGTTAAAAAAATAAGTTGGCTGTAGAAAATGAAAATGCGGTTTTCACTCTACATGGTTATTTTCCTTCTAAATAGTTAAATCAAGAAAAAAGCTGTTTCTTTCCATTCTCCTACTTCACTTCTCTGTTAAAGATCCAGGTCCTGAGTGTATGTCAAAAATGGACAAAAAAATGTACAACAATATCTTCTATGAAAATCTTTTGAAATCTGCAGACATACTTAGAAGATATCTTGAGCTGTAAAAAAATGGAAATTTATTGCACAATTATACCTTGTTTCAATTATTAAGTATTTAACTCAATTCAAAAATTTCTACAAAGCAATGTTAAATTCAAAATTCTATAGAGAAAATCCACCCATTTTTCTGAAAATAAAACATTTTATCAAGATGTAACACTTGGAAAAATGTATGTTTGTGTATTTTGTACATCTCAACAAAAAAATAAACAATAAAGGCAACACAAAAGCTTTTGTTTTCAAAATATTTTTTACTGAATTTTTGTGCAATTCATATATTTTAATCATATTTAGAACCCCCCACCCATCTATATGCCCCATAATCCCCCACCAGATTTCATCCATTCTGTCATGTACACTAAGGTCTACTCCATCAAGTTTGTGACCCCAGATATCCCTCCGTGTTCATTCCCTGGAGTCTGTTCTGTCTATCAAATTCCATTCCTTTAAGGACCAACTCTCCCTCACCCAACAATGATCAGCTAAATTTGTGGCTTCTTGATTATTTCCCATGTTCTATGCTGGGTTTTGTCTGGTCCTCCTGATTAGTGGAGCTTACTGCCAAATCCCAGTCTGCATTCTGATGTTTGTATTCTGATGTAACTGCAGGAGCCAGTGACGGAGAAAGGAATCATGGAAGTAAAGAGTAAGAAGGTGTGCAAGAGCAGGGGCCACTAGGAGATAGCTGATACCAAGAGGTGAATAGAAGGGGAGGGGCAGTTAGCTGCGAAGTTAGGAGAGAAGGTGATATAAGAAACCAGGGAGGTGAAGGGAATTGTAGCTCACAAAGCGGGATAATGGAAGACAGGTCAAGGGGGAAATGGGGGAAATGAGGGTAATTCAGGTTGGAAGACGGGAAGATTAGATAGAGAAAGCACGCAGAGAGAGAGTTAAGAGAGCAGAGAAATAATGTGTAGGTGGTATGAAAAACAGGAAAATATATTAGTTCAAAAGCCTGTATCTGAATAATATCTGTGCATACATTCATATATATAGCTAAAGGCTTTATAAAAAGAAACACAGTGCTAGACAGGAGAAACTTCTTTGTGAGTTGTTGGTCAGGGAAACAAAGTGACTCCAAAAATAACACAGGCTATGTCCACATTCCTTGATTTCCTCCCAGAATTTGAAGGTATAACTTATTTCTGAAGACAGAGAATATTGTGGACATAGGACTTAGAAAAATGGTCCTAGAACTGACCAGGAACCCTCCTCCTTGAAGAGTAGCTCTTATAGTTTCAGATAATACTATATAAACTGGTGGCACACGCCTTTAATCCTAGCACTTGGGAGGCAGAGGCAGGTGGATCTTTGTGAGTTCAAGGCCAACCTGGTCTACAGAGTTAGTTCCAGGATAGCTGGGACTACAGGGAGATCCTGTCTCGAAAAGAAAAAAAAAATACTATATAAGCTGCTAAGGCTTTAAAGCCTAGTAATTACAATAATGACAAGAACAGCGAACTATCTCTACTGGTGTAATAGTGGCAATTTTATCTTGGACGTAATCAACACCTATCTAATTGGACTTAAATCCTCCATAATAGGAGGGAACACATGTGTGGAACTGTAAACATAGCCAAATATACATGGTTTGATAGCTCATAGATCCTACAGAAATCCTTACATCTATCCAACAGACAAGCCTAATTTCTGTATGATAAATATGAATGCTTATGTGAACAGACAAGTATACCTGTACCACTCATCAAAGAAGCTTCTGTTTGCAATACATGGAGCCTATTACAGAGTTCCATGCTGGTCAAACACAGTCTCTCTGAAATGTCCAGTTGCAAGTACCACATCTACAGTGGAATCTCTACACCTAAGACTCATGAAACACAGTGGAACAGATGTAGAGAGAACATTACTGCATCTGTCAACTCTCACTAGAAAAGCTTCCTTATGCAACAGAGGGCAATTTACTCAGAAAGTCAATACTGGTAAAAATGTAGAGAATAAGAGACTACAGAGTATGTGTTCCTGGATAGTGTAAGACTACAGTCTACTTGGACCTGGAAATCCCAAGGAGAGGTTACCCTTGACCAACATTCTGCACTCCAGGAAAAGGTCCCTCTAACCTGCTTGACCAACTTTTAGAGAGAAACACCCTGATTTTCTTCAGCTGTTCCATGATAAGGAGCACAAAGCTCCCACACCCTTATTGCCCACACCCCATTACCTACTTTCCTAAAGCACCCACACCCAGTTGCCTGCTGCTCCGTGGTACATGCCTTTAATCCTAGCACTCACCTGGCAGGGGCAGGCAGATCTCTGTTAGTTCAAGGCCAGCCTGGTTTACGAAGTGAGTTCCAGGACAGCTGGGGCTACAGGGAGACCCTGTCTCAAAAAAAAAAAAAAAACCCAAATTATCTTTATCTGAGTTCTGTGTACGTTTGTGTCAGTTCTCCCCTTGATATGCACCTAACAGGTAGGATTCCTATATCAAGCCCACCCACCCAGGACTCAGTGAACATTGTTGAAGGGGAGGTCAAAATATTGTAAGTGGTGAGCAATGATGATAAAGAATCTTCCAGGTTTCTGGGAACTTGCTTATATGAACTTAGAGCATTGGTGACAGTGTGCACAAGAGCCATGCAAACTCAATAAGACAAAATCCTAGCATAGAACTGTATGACTTCTTTTGTGGCTGGTCATTTTACAATATCTAAGAAACTGAAACAACATAAATGTCCCCCCACTGACAATGGATAATGAAAATATGGTACATTTGTAGAATTAGCTTCTACTCATTGATAAAGAAAGTTGAAATAATGAAATTTGCAGGCTACTGGATGAAAATAGAAGCTGTGATAGTAAGTGAGGTATTAGAGCTGTTTCTTATACTCTCAAGAAATATGAAAAGTGTATGAGGAGGAAAATATAATCATCACTTCTTAGTTCTCTTGCTGGTATTTGTGAATATTAGTTCATAGAGTAATTATAAAAGATTTAGAGATCCATGCATAGGGTTATTTATATTTGATTTTAAACACTGCTCATTTATTTTTATTGTGACAGCATTAAATGTGACACCAACATGTTTGAGCCTACTTTTCATTTCACTCAAACATTGATCTGTGAAGTGCTGTAGTGGAAATGTTAATCAATGCATAAAGCTAGCACTACCATTCCATAATTCACCTAGAGAGAGACAATGAATGGTGAACCCAGCGTTAATATGTGGCTGCATTCAGCTGGATTGCAGTCAGTTTAATTTAAGCAGAAGCTGAGCAGATCATTCATCAGTGTTCAATGTATTGCTGTAATTCATTGCTGTGATTATAGGGAAACAGCACTAGTCTGGATGTGTAGCTGTAACTCAGGATGACAAAACCTGCCTGCTTGCTCTCCTTGTTGCTAGATTCATTTATGACTGTTTCCTCTCAGAAATCATAGTGTGCTGTTTTTATTCAGAAATATGCTCAGATGAATAAAGCATCATCTTCCAGAATATACTGAAAAAGATTAAAAATCTGGCAATGCAGTTAGTAGAAGAAGCTCCTGTAAGATAAATACATTATGCTGATCTCTGGTCCTCCCACTTCAAGCAGAACCATTATGGTCACTGGTCCAAGAAATTCTGTCCTCTTTCATATCTTTACAGAATATTGGAGAATTTACACATATCCATCCAGGTGTGCCAAGACTATTCAGTATTTGACTCTTGAACACTGGTAGCTAATGTTCTTTCCCTGAATTGCACTGAACTTTTCCTATCAGAAAAGGTGGGAATAGTTCAGTTATGCAATATGTTTTCCCCATAATCCTGTCTCATTTGCTCAAAATAGATTTAAAACAATGCTTTAATTTTCTCTTATGTAAATCAATTCCCAAATATTCTTGCTACTACCAGAATTTAGCTAAAAATGTTACCCTTTTGAACGTTTTTGTAATATAATAAATAAATCCAAGTGCTTTTCTAGATTTAACTTAATACATCCTCAAATTATCACATTCTCATTGCCTGTATAGATCTTCATTATGACAAGCTGCTTGTATGTGTTTTACTTTTATAATTGGTGTCAATACACCTAAGCTAAGACTTCTTTGAACTGTTTTATCAACTATGTTCCCATTGCTATATCATTACAGGCATAGTTTGAAATATTACTTTCTAATCAATTTCATCCTTTTTTTCACCTTTTATCCCTTATTTTCCTAATCAATCTTTAGTTTTTATTTCATCAGTTGGGTGTTTAAGAGGAGGCCCCAACCTAAGCCACATTTCAATACAAAATATACATTGAGGAAAAAAACCGTTTGTAAGAATAATCTTATCTGTACAGTTGCTTGCAACCTCATTGCCTTCAAACATCCCATAAAGAGAATGGAAGGGCTTCCTCTCTCTCTCTGTGTGTGTGTGTGTGTGTGTGTGTGTTTGCGTGTGTATGTGTGTGATCCCTTTCTCACCACCATAAAAGCATCATATGCCAAGCTCCTTCATGCTACTGAGCTTACAGCCTAGAGACATATACTCAGTGTCATGAAAGCAGTTTATTTTTCAATCAGATCAAATATTTATTGTCTTGTAAGGCAGCAGATATTAAATGAACAGTTCCATGACAGGCAGAGCTTACCTCAATGAACATTAGTCAGGGAGGGCTCAGAAGCATAAACATCAATATAAACTACTACCATTTCCCTTGCTTGCCCACAATAACTAGATAGCTGAGGCAACATATGCTTTGGTTGTAGAACTTAAACAAATGAACTTTGGACTGAATAGAAAGTTCTCTACCATGCTGGCTAGTTTTCATAGGTACTTTGCAGGATTCTGGGGGAGGGAGGAAGACATCTGTGGCTCTACATGCTAACATACTCACCTGGTAAGTCCACCCGTATAATAGTGTCAAGAGTGAGTGTTTTGGGGGTAAAAAGCTGCTCTCTTGATCAGATTTGAGGCCTGTGATACAGGAGGGAGTTCATGCATGGTACTGTAATCATGGTCAAAACCTACGACAAAGGGAAGCCATAGTGTCTATGGGAGAACCACTTTATATTTTGATCAACCTTCATATTTTCAAACTGCCTATAAATGTTTATGTTAATGTGTATAGATTTGTGTTGCTCTTAACTGTGGTAAGAGAAATATTGCTGAGAATAATAGTGCAGAATCTCGGGGCTGGAGAGATGTCCTAGCGGTTAAGAGCGCCGACCGCTCTTACAGAGGACCCGGGTTCGATCCCCAGCACCCACATGGCGGCCGAGAACCGTCTGAAACTCCAATTCCAGGAGAACTCCAGTTCCAGGGGAATCCGACACCCTCTTCTGATCTCCGCGGCATTGCACGACACGGGTGCACAAACCTGCATGCAGACGGTACATTCATACACATACAAAAATAAATAAAATTAAAAAAAAAATAGTGCAGAATCTCACAACTATTCAGCAACTGTGAGTGCTCAGCTATAGATAGAAATTCTCCATCAACCCATTTATATTCACTCAATCCAAGACTCAGGGAACATTTCTGAAGAATAAATAAATAAATAAATAAATAAATAAATAAATAAATAAAGTGAGAGCTAGAGAAAGGAAAAGAGTGATGGGAAGATTCGGCCTACAGACATAACAAGGCAGTCATGAAAGGAATATACCATAGCTGCAATTACATGCCTAGAAACTGCACAATATCAACCAATTAAAAAAACTTCAGCATGAGCTGGACATCATGGCGCACACCTTTAATCCTAGCACTAGCACTTGGGAGGCAGAGGCAGGCCAGTCTCTGTGAGTTCAAGGCCAGCCTGGTCTACAGAGCGAGTTCCAGGCCAGTTGGGGCAACAGGGAGACCCTGTCTCATAAAGACAAAAAACAAAAAAACAAAAACAAAAACAAAAACAAAAACAAAAAAAACAACAACAAAAAAAACACTTCAGCATGAACTGGAGAAAGGTTCCCAATTCTCCAGCCCTGGCTGAGGAGCTAATGGCAATTAATGCCTGGGGACTGAGGAAAAATATCTTTTCTTTGCCATTGAAAGTTTTCTCTGGCCCCAGTGATGATCCCACACACATATTCATATGGACAACCCAAACTGGAATCACTGTTATAATAAAAAGTGAAGAGGGTATAAAATTGGAGGACATATACTTGAAGGGAAAGGGAAGTTGAGATATGGACATGATCAAAATAAAAGTGTATATGTATGAAGTTTTCAGAATGAAAACATTTCCAAGACTTTCCTCCCCAGATACTATCTTTGAGTTTTCTCTCTTGCTCTCCTTTCTTCAACAC
The DNA here is from genome assembly GCA_009823505.1 of Rhizomys pruinosus. NCBI lineage: Eukaryota > Metazoa > Chordata > Mammalia > Rodentia > Spalacidae > Rhizomys > Rhizomys pruinosus. Next base: position 355,168 of record VZQC01011627.1, read on the forward strand.
TAATCTCACTTTTTATGTGGACTGATTTACCCGAGTTACTATACCTTACTAGATTAATTATTTTTATGTTACTGTGATAAAATTCAATGAGCAAGGAAAGATATAGGAGAAAAAAAGACTTTTGAGGGGTATATGGTTTCAGAGGGATGAGTCCATTGTGTGGGGGAGGCATGGCAGCAAGCTGCAGGCATGGTGCCCTGAGCAGGACACTAAGACCTCGCATGTCCAATAGTTCACCCAACAGGCTGAACTGCAATTGGGACAAGGATGGGAATTCTTGAGTTCTCTCGCAGTGAAAAAGTTCCTCCTGCAAGGATGAACCTCTCTGCAAATAGTACCAACAACTGGGGACCAATTGCTCAAATATTTTAGTTTATGAGGGATTGTCTATTTCAATCACAAAATTATTTTTATATACACAGATCTTGAGTTATTTTGCCTTACTATTTTAGCAATACTGAAATATCCACTCATCTTTTTCCTGTGGATTTTAGCTGCTTACACAGTGAAATTAACTGTTCTTCAACTCAATTAATTTTTCATTTATCCAAAAACATGATAATACAATTGTTATGCAGTACATTTCAAATTATATATTTCTCTCTATATGACTATATATTCCTGTATAGAATTTAATTTACTCATATAGCTACTAATATTTCTTTCATTCTTTGCTATCAATTTTAAAGCAAGAAAGCAGAATGTCAGATGAAAACCAGATACTTTTCATGAAATTACAGATTATGTACAATAGATAAATGTATCTAGAACATGGTAATTCAGATCTTTGTGAACATTTTTGAATGATTGCATGCACAAGTAATATTTAATGTTCTATATGTTGAGTGCTGGTGAAGCAAACATCAAAGTTCATGGACTTTTAATTAATCACAAGATATTGTATATATATTTTTTCCTGACTATTTATTCTAGTATAAGATGTATACCTGAACTGGACCAACAAAGTGACCTGGATGAGAAAGAATATCTTTCATGGGCTGCCAGCTTGTCCAGGCTTAACCTTTCGGTCCTACTAATGAAGCACATGCAATTAGATATTTAGGTATTTAAACAGTATAATATATAGCCTTTCGATCCTACTAATGAAGCACACACAATTAGATACATGGGTATTTAAACAGTACTAATTGTTATGGTAGGTTACTTTGGTATAGACACAGATGTTTGGATGGTATGTCAATTCATGAACTACATTTTCTTCTGTCAAGTATGGCAGGGTCTTCGTGTGGTTTATAACATCTCCTAACCATTAGAGGATGTAAGCTTGTGACACTCAGCCGTGGGTTATTTCTCCAAGAGAGAGCCAATAGCCAATTAATTTGGGATATACAGACATAAGGGCTGCGACTGCTTGCTGCAGATTATTTCTCAGGCAGATGAGGTGTCAGCTGTTGCTGAACGGAGGAGTCTTGCTTGACTCAAGGAGACCTATATTTTTTATTGGTTTAGTGGTCGGTTGGTAACACTCTCTTCTGCATCCCGAGAGACCATCTTAACTTTCAAGTGCGGTTCCTCAATGTCAATCTTATCCCATTGCTGGTTATCATGTCTTCACAGCTAGGCCTTATTGCCTCGCTTCCTGAGATATCCAGTTAGCCTGGACAAGCCTGGAGGCTCTGAAAAGAAAACAGCCAGAACTGACTAGAGACCAAGACACAGCTCCCAGAGAAAGTAGAGGTGTTTTTGCTTCTCATCCACCTGTGCCCCTTTTCTAAGCCTAGGGAAAATCTGCGAAGAGAAGGGCGTGATTGAATGTGAAGGGCTTCAATTGGGGTTAATGGTGAAACTACAATAATATAGACTGGACACTCATTTGATCAACTTGATTGAACATACAAGCCCCCCCTGCTGGATGGTGGGACCCATGGGCTGTGTGGGTTTGGGCACAACTGCTTGCAAATTGGTTTTACATGAAGGATGCTTGTACTCACAAATTGTCACCTATTGTTAAAAAAATGAAAACAAAACAAAACAAAAAAGCAGAGAAAGATGCAGAAAACTTATGGCAGAATGCACGATCTGCGATGGGTAGGGGTGGGGTGGGGGGGAAGGGAAGGGGATATATGCCTGAACTGAATTGGAAAATGATATATGAAATACACAAAGCATCAATAAAAATTAAAAAAAAAGAATATCTAAGAAATCAATTTTTATAGTTCATCTTTTTGTATATTTCATATCTTAGTTATATATAATATATAACTTATAAATTCAGACACAGTTTATAACTTAAATGGTTTCTTATGAATGCAATAATTTTGGAACATAAATCAAAAGAGAGTTCTTGGCCAGTAGTAGACATTTTGGAGATATACAATAATGTATTTTTATTTCATATGCATAAAACAAAATCTATAATTCAAGGTTCAATTAAGTTTTTAATAAAGTACATATAAAAATAGAGTAGAAGATATCATTAATAAAATATATATCCAGGAACATTCCAACTGGAGTTAATCATGGTTTGCTTTGTTTAATTTTGGCATAATTTTGTTCCTAATATGCAACAACATTAAATAAATTTTAGACAGATTTGAAGAATAACAATTATTTTAAATAGCAATTGTATTAAAAGCAATTGTAAAGAGAAAGAGAATATGGATTGATGCATTACAGGAAAGTATACTGTTGAACTCATTTACATATTTTTAAAAAATTATGTAATGGAGAGATGGCTGAGAGATTAAGGGCATTTGCGGCTCCTTGGTTTTTACCAACATGGCAGCTAGCAACTACCTGTACCCTCAATTAAAGGGAATCCAATACCTGCTTTGAGCCTCTGTGGGCACCCACATCCAGAGCCCAATCATAGACATACATATTCATATAATTAAAAATAAACTATATTTTTATTTGTACCTCCACAGTTAAACTATATTTTGGCAGTACTACATACAGCATCTCAAAATATTATAAGTAACTAATAAAGTATTACTATTACATATTAGATAGGTTAATATTAGTTTCTTTCCATTATGAAACTTTTTTCAACTTTTCTTTTGTCAATTATAGAAATATTGAGTCATAATATCTCTAAATTATCATAGGGCAGTAATATACACAACAAATTGTTGTTAAATACTACCAATTTTTCTCTGATGATTCTATTTTGTTACTATCCCTACACCCATGAAACTTGTCCCCCTTTATGGGTAATGAAAGCAAATCCCATAAAGATAATGATATTCCCTGAAAACCACATGCAAAACAAGACGAGTCACATGTCTAATTTGTGCCCCTAGAATAGTGTAGTTAAATAATTAAATTAATTACTTTCCTCCCTTTGAATCATTTTTTTTTGTTTTTATAAATAACTACATTTAAATCAGAAGAGTTTTCAGATTGCTTCATATCAGTAAAACTGTGGGTTTCAGAAATTTCCATTCATTTTCTAGAATAACTGCAGTGGTGCTGGCATCTACAATGAGATAAATTAATTTTTATAACTTAAGTCATATAAGCAGACAGCATTAAAAATTTTACAACCTGGAATCTGTAACCCAGAATAGACTGGGTGAATAGACTGAATTTATAATTAGAAAACTGGAACTTGAAATGCAGGTACTGTACTATATGCATCCTTTAGTGGGCTTGTATAATATTATAATTGTTAGCCATATAACTTTGTTTTTAAAGTTTGTTCCTATTGATTAGAATTATGGATAATATGGATTCTTCATTGGAAAAATAGGAGTATTTTATATAGGATAATTGAATAATATATTTTATAGATATCCCATGGTCTTAAAATAGCAAGGAAAAAATCCATTAAAATCCATGTCTTATTTTTGGAAAATTGAATCAAGAGATAGAAATAAGTTTAGAGCATTCACATTATCCTATGAAGGCTATGAGTTCAACTGAGTGCCAACCCTAAAATAATATTTTTACCATAAAATACATTTATATACAGAGAGTGATAGAGGGAGACAATTTAGTTTGCTACATTAAAATTTGTTTTTAACCACTGACACCCTCTCTTCAGTCTCTTATTCACTACACTTTGGCCAGGATTGGCCTTCTGTGTTCATGCCCTCTGTTGCATGAGGAAGCTTTGCTGATGAGAGTTGAGAGATGTATTAGAATTCTCTCTATCCCCTGTTCCACTATGTTCCATGAGCCTCAGGAGTTACACTGTAGATGTGTCACTTCGAGCTGGATACCTCACAGACACTTAACTTCTGTGTGTGACCAGTTCTGGAACATAGTAATAGTCTCCATTTGCTGCAAAAAGAATCTTATTTGATGAATGATGACTGGTACATTTGTCTGTAAACATAACACATGCTTTTTTAAAACTATAACTATAATTACTGTACTAACGTATTTCTAGGCTGTGGCAAATGAAATTTTCAGACCACAATTAAGACTGCAAATTAATTTATTTTATTCTATCTGTTTATTTTATTCCATCTTTTATTACTTTTAAAATATTACATAATTTTTCTTTTTAGTTAAAACTATTGTTAACAATCAATAGTTCAGATCAGCATAATATTTGTTGGGCTTATTAAGTTATGACAATTATAGAACAGGTTTCCACAAATGTTCTGTGTCCACTCCTGGCCAATAGTGGACATTAAGATTAATAGATACATGTTGAAATATCTCAGAATAATGTACTAAATGGTTACAGCAATTACTTGGAAAAGCTTTTTACAAAGAGAAGACAGCTTTTGGAATGAAGCTCCTTCAGTCTTCCACGTAGTAGCTGGTAAAACTTCAAAAAGAATATTTCATAAAATCTGTCAACTCTGTTCAGCTCTTTACTCCATCTTTTGAGTGAATCATTTGTTTTTGGTACATGTATGACATTTATATAGGCATATTTTTGAGCAATACAAATGGAAGGGAACAACAACAACATAAGGACTGGGTCAAAGAATGGATAGATACAGTTAAATTCTGCCCAAGGCAATAAACCTCTGCAGAGAAAAATTTTAAAAAGACTGAGAGAAAGATGCAGGACATGTACGGTAGCATGCATGAACCAGGATGGGGTAGGGGAAGGGAAAGGGCAATACATCTAAATTGAACTGAAAATGATGTATGAAATACACAAAATATCAATTAAAGTATTATACTTTAAAAATCGGTCAACTCAGACATTTCAATGGTGCTGCAATTATGGAGAGACAATTGAATTTATAGTCTATTTTCTCACTTGTCATATGTCATATGAAAAACAGAAGTTTCTCTTTTACTATATTTATTCTTCCAATCCATGAGCATGGGAGGTCCTTCATCTTCCAGTGTCTTCTTCAATCTCTTCAAGGATTTAAAAATTTCATTGTAGACATCTTTAGTGTCTTTGGTCAGGTTTCTTCAAAAATGCTTTATTTTTTCTGAGTCTATTGTGAATGGGAAAGTCTCCCTGTATTCTTTCTCCAATTGCTTTTTGTTGGCATACAGAAAGGCCACTGATTTTTATAGGTTAATTTTGTAAACTGGTCACAATACTGAAATTATTAATCATTTCTAGGAGTTTTCTGGTGGAATTTTTGGCATCCCTTAGGTATACAGCAAAAAGGGATAGTTTGACCTCCTCTTTTCCATTTAGTACTCCTTAAATTTTCTTCTCTTGTGTTATTCTAGGAAGGATTTCAAGCATTACATTGAAAATGAATGAAGATAGGGCAGCCTTGCTGGGTTCCTGATTTTAAAGGAAATGCATCTAATTTTTCCCCATTTAGAATGATGTTGGCTGTTGTTTTGTTGTATATGGTTTTAATTAAGTTAAGGAATGTTCCCTGCAGTCCAATTCCCTCTAAGACTTTAAATATGAAGGCATGTTGAATTTTATCGAAGGCCTTTTCTGCATCAATTAAGATGATCCACGTGGCTTTTGTCTTTCTGTCCATTTATGTGCTTTATGACAGTTATTGATTTACATGTGTTGAACCATCCCTGCATCTCTGGTATAAATCCGATTTAGTCATGGTGGATGACATTTTTGATGAGTGCCTGTATGCAATTTGCAAGTATTTTGTTGAGAATTTTTGCTGAGCCTGGAGTTAGCTCTAATTTAATGGGAAATTTAATGAAGGCTTTACAAGGAGTGTAATAAGAGATGGGGGAAGTGATCAAATATATTGTATGAAATTTTCACAAAAATCAATAAAAATAATTTTTAAAGGAGGTGATTTCTAGAACCATTCCCATTTGTAATGGGATTTTGAGCAGATTGAGCTTCTGCTGGTCTTGTGCCAGTCACCACAGCTGAGGTGAGTTCACAATGCAATTGCTGTATCACCTCTAGAAGACATTTCACAGTATTCCTCCCTGCCTTCTGGCTTTAGATTCATTCTTTTCTGCCTCTTCTTCCATCATATTCACTGATGTGTTGGGCTATGTGGAGGAGGTGTGGTTTGATAAAGATGTTCTATTTAAGGCCATATTTCATTATGAAGTGTATTAAATACTCAATAATAAAGATAAATCATAATTTTAAAAGACACATTAGCGTTAAAAACACCCCTGAGATTTGCTTTACAACATAGGATTTAAGTGGTATCCTTGGTCCCCATCTCCAGAGTCTCCTGTTAGGACCTTCTGACTGGCTACTGCCAGTAGAAAGCTGGAAGAAAGTGACTCCTTTTGTGGCCCAGGGTACAAAGCAGAGTAGAGAACTGCATACTATATAATATGAGTGCAGTTTCTCAATGCCTTTAAAAATCATGATTGGTTGACTAGAACCCAAGGGATAAATGCACACCCAAAAGCACTTGGAAAGCCCAAATCAGTCTTGATAGGTTTTTAAATTTTTTTTCAAATTATTATTTTTATTTTATGTGTATGTGTGTATTGTCTACATGTGTGGTAATGCACCCCTGTTATGTGATACCTGGGGAGGTCACAAAAAGCCATCTGATACCCTGGAACTGGAGTTACTGACAGTTGTTAGCCTCCATGTGGGTGCTAGGACTCTAACTCAGGTTCTCTGAGAGAGGAGTCAGTGATTTTAACCACTGAGCCATCTCTCCAGAAACATTGATAGTTTTCTTTTTTAAAATAATGGAGAATATGAAGTCAGGAGGTAGTATATGGTGGACACAGAGATGGAGCAGGGGTCTGAATATGATCAAAATAGATTATATCAAATAATAAAATATTTTAAATGGAAAACAAATTGAAATCATCATTTTATTAGGGTTTTATTTCATTCCTTTCTTCTGAGATTTTAAGACTAACATGCTTAAAGTTGACATTGGAGAGTCTCACTAGATAATGTGCCACTTCCATATAAGAAAAAGGTAACTAGGGCTTGAGAGATGGCTCAGTGGTTAAGAACATTTTTTCTTCTTCCAGAGGACCTGGGTTCTATTCCCAGCACTCATGTGATGGTTGACAACTATCTTTAACTCCAGTGCCAGGATATCTGACACCTTCCTGTGACCTCCATGTGCGTTGCATGACACCTTTTCACTTACATATGTGCAGACAAAACACACAGACACATAAAAATAATAAATGACATTTTAAAAAGAAAAGAATATTCTTGAATATGATTTCCCTTCAAGGGATAACCATTAAGCGTTGTTAATATTCATTAAGCTTTATCAATGTTCTCACTTATTGCAAATGTTCACATATATCATATAGACTACACTTGTGATATTAGATAATTTACTGCTACTTGTGTTTATCACTAGCCAACTGTAATATTTCCACTTGAATCCAGAAAATGAAGATTGAGCAGGTGTAATTCAACCTAGCAAGAACTTTCACAAATAAATTTTTTAATTCACATTCATAGTTGCCTTTATAGGAAAACACTTATAGTTGGTGTTGCTGCTTCATCTCCTTACTTGAGCAGGTTGTTATGTTTCAAGATTGCTGAGTGAATTCTACTTTCAGCTCATGCTACTAAAAAGCATAGATAAATTTCTTCATTGCAACTACACTGCCTAAAGCTTAAAAAGGGAAAACCCATGTCCTTTTATCACCTTTTGGCCTTGCTTTTGACACATCACTATCTGTATTCACAAATGACAATCAGAAAACACGTATTTTAAATGTGAGATCTGAACTGCAGTGACATCTGCTAGAGCTCTTCTTACAGAAGTAGGTCCTAAATAGAGTCAGAAACAGATTGAACACACTATTCTCAAGATAGGCAAGTGACTAATATAGCAGAAATATATGTTCCTACCTTCCCTCAGAAAAGTTCATTTACTAGGAATGAACTACAATATATTATAGGGAAAGTACAAAACTAATAAAAAACAAGCAGCCTTTGTGATATGAAAACTTAAATTATACAGTTTTTCTCTGTATTTGCAATTAAGAGTTATAATTTGAGGTTTCCTTCAAAATGGGGATGTTTTCTTTCGAAAAACAATAAAACACTAGAAAATGTAAATTTTGTTGTGAAGTATATATATATATATATATATATATATATATATATATATGTATGTATTTATAAAATCCAATGTTTTATTACAAGAAATATACATTTAAAATAAGTTGAAATATGTCAATGTGCATTTTCAAAGCCTTTGTTAAAACTTAATTATGTTTATATATTAATTTATATTTCTCCCTCACTGGTCCTTGACTTCACCATTTAGTGTTAAGTTTTAACAATCCTCTCAGTATCATTAACAATTAATTATTCATAAAACTTTATAATTTTGGCATTTAAAAATAGTTCTAAATATTGAACTAAGTCATGTGAGATATATATAATAAAATTAGAACAACTTGGGCTGGAGAGATAGCCTAGAGGTTAAGAGCACCGATTGCTCTTGCAGATGACCTGGGGTCGATCCCCAGCACCCACATGGCAGCTGAGAACCGTCTGTAACACCAATTCCAGGAGAACTCCAGTTCCAGGGGAATCCGACGCCCTCTTCTGATCTCCATGGCATTGCACGACACGGGTGTACAAACCTACATGCAGACAGTACATTCATACACATAAAAAATAAATAAATAAAATTAAAATAATAGAACAACTTAATTTCTTCAAAGATTAATTTTCTTCTATTCACGTTATTTGTTTCAGATTTTAATGGATTTTTTAAAGAAATTCATAAAATATATTTTGATCATATTTGGATTGCCTCAATACATTCAACCCCCCTCACAAAAATTTCTATACTTTGATATGCACATATTAATGCCTATAGAATTAGATTTCTATCCACAAATGTTCTTTCATGTGGGTTTATCCATTGAAATCTGGTCAACCTACGAAAAGTCTGGAGTTTAGAAGAGACAGATTCTCTCCTTCCTAGCATTCATTGGTTGCTAATAATCACTTGGGTAGAATTGGGATTCTAACACACTTCCTGACTTGTTTGCTTCCATTTCGGCTGACTTGAGATTCTGATGGGTTTGTGCATGTCATCACTGTTGCTGTAAATTCATATGAGCAACTACCCAGCTCTTTGGAATACTGATTCCTTGTGACCATCTGGTAAAACCTCTCATTTTAGCATATTTTGGAGCCCATTTTCATCCATGATCCCTGGGTCTTGGGAGGTAGAAGATTGATATAAGTGTCTTCTTCATTGGCAAGGACTATTCAGCCTTTTATTCTACACATGTTGGAAAATTGTGGCTCTCCATATTAATCACAATATTCTATATAAGGCTGTTTCATGGTTGACAGTTGAATGATGGATTACTCCTAGGATATAAGTCATTAGTACTCATTTTACTAATATATCTATTTAGCAGAATTTTATTAGGAGGTCTCCCATGGCCTGTGGGCTGACTAGCTTCTGATTCCTAGGTATGATATTAGTGTGAATTATTGCCTCCATTCTATGAAGCTGACCTTTAATCCTATTAGAAGTAGTTAGTTACTCCTAGGCTAGCCATTAGTGCAACTTTTGCACTAGTTGCCATGTCTAGTCAGGCCAATCATTGTAGCACACAGGATTTACAGCGGGATAAGGTTAATGCTAAATTTTCTCTTCAGTTAAGTTGCATAGCCCCTTCCAACATTATGAAAGCTAGCCTATAGAAATGAGGCTTTGAAGTCAGCAATTGGCAGATTTCTAGTTGTAGGTTATAGAGCAAGTATCTTCAGCGATAGGGCCTTACCATTCAGTTTTAGTGGGTAAAAGGAGAGGGCAAATGGCCATAGTGTTTGAGGATCTATTGAGCTAATGTGTTTATAAGAGGGTGTCCATTCCTGGTATTGGGATTTGACTTTGCAAGCCTATGATGTCTTATAGCAGCAATGTTTCCATGCTGTTAGGTAATTCCTTTTAACCTATTTTTGTAATGAATATGTGTGTAACTTAAGTATCTTCTTTTTTAAAAAATATTTTTATTGATTATCTGTGTATTTCATACATTATCTTTCAGTCCAATTTAGATAAATCCCCCTCACCCTACCCTCCACCCCACCCCAGTTCATGCCTTCTGCCATACATGTCTTGCATCTTTCTCTCAGTCTTTCCAAAGTTTTTCACTGCAGAGACTTTTCTGTTGAGGTAGGTTTCTATATGGGCTTTTTAAAGGACTTTAATATTAGTTATCCCTCCTCGATCTCCTTCCTCCATCCTACGCTCTCATTCCTCAACCCATTTAAATATTCCAACTCAATTATTCCTCTTTCCCACTTTATATCATTGCCTTGTACCTCCCCTCCATAAACACCTCCCCCTACTCATATGTATTTATTAGTTTCTTCTCTAGATTTTCAAATTGAAGCACGCATGTATAAGATTTCAAATCTAGCACCAAGCTATGAGAGAGCACACATGACCTTTGTCTTTCTCAGTGTGTTTCCTCGCTCAGTATGATTATTACCAGTTCTATCCATTTACCTATAAATGTCATAGTTTAGTTTTGTGAAGAGATGAATAATATCCCATTTTTATATGGACTATACCTTCATTATCAGTTCAACAGTTGTTGTTTCCAGTTCTTGGTTAGTATGAAAATCTCAACCATGAACAAGGATGAATAGGTGTTTCTGTAGTAGGGCTTAGATCTGTTGGCTAGATGTCCAGGAGTGGTAAACCTAGATCAAATGATAGATAAATTTCTAGGTTTGGAGGGGATCTCCACACATTTCCATAATAGCTACAGCAATTTGCAGTAAAACCAGCATTTGTCATTATTTTTCAAAATTTAGCCATTCTGAGTGAAGTAAGGTGAAATCTCAAACTGGTTTTAGTATGAACTTCCCTGATGACTGAAGATGTGGAACATTTTAAAATAGTATTTCTTGGCCATTTGCATTTAATTTTTAGAGAATTTGCTGTTTAGTTACTGACTCCACATTTTAATTGGGTTGTCTGTTTAATGTTAAATGTTGGAGTTCTTTGTATAGTCTAGATACTAACCTTCTGTCAGAGGTATAAGTATTAGATTTTTCCCATTTTGTAGGCTGCCTAATCACTCAAAGATAGTTTCCTATGGCCTAAGAAGCTCTGTAGTTTCATGGTGTCCCATTTGTCAGTTTTGGGACACAATGCTTTTGCTATGGGAGTCCTGTTAATAAAGCCTTTCCTGGGCCACTACTTTCTCCTCTGTCTGATTTTGGGCTACATGTCTTATGTTGAGGACCTTGATGTGTTTGGAGTTGAGTTTTGTGTATGGAGAGACAGGGATCTACTTTCAGGCTTCTACATGCATCTATCCTGCTTGATCAGCTCCACTTGTTGAACATGTTGTCTTTTCTCCAGTGTGTGTCTGTGGCTCTTTTGTCAAAAGTCAGGTGATTGTAAAACCATGGATTTAAATTTGGGTCCTTGATTATATTCCAATGATTAATATGACTGTTTTTATAATGGTGACATTCTCTTTTTATTACAATGAACATGAGGCATCTTTCCAACTTCTGCTGTCTTCTGTAATTTCTTTCTTCAGTGCCCTAAACTTTTTATTATACAGGTCCTCCAGTTCTTGGTTAGATTTATTCCAAGATATTTTATGGCTTTAGGAGCTATTGTCTTAACCATGGAAGAAACAGAGTTCTAAAACAAGATGCACAGGGAGCTTCAGAAAGCTATTGTTGTTTGGGAAGGGGACAATGTATTCTCTTATACCCAAAATAGCAAAGAATGGGGAAAAATAGCAGCTTTGAGTGACATGTTTACGTGACAGTATGTGATGAATGATTGATTGCATATTGGGATTTGACAGAGGGAATTTAAGGTGCACTCCTATATGATTGCATATAAAAATATGTGCAGTGTTTCTACTGGAGGTGGGTATGATTTGGCCAAGAAATATGATTTAACACTTAAGTGACTGCAGAACCTTGTCAAGTAGGACCCTGGCAGAGGTCAGAATTTCCTCAAGGTGAAAGGAAAGCGACTATAGGTGAGTAGGACACCAGTCCTAATCTAACAAAGAGTTTGAGGTAATGCATTGAAACTAAACTGGCAGAACAGTTATAGCAACAGTTCTCTAAAATGTAATCATGGAAGACAACTTCAAGATGCTATAAAAAGTCCTGAAGGCAATCTGAGCTGAGCTGTCACTAAAATAATAGGCAGGGTAATAATAATAATAATAATAATAATAATAATAATAGTCGGAGGTATGGTGTGCACCAGGTAGAGTGATGGAATCATAGGCCATCTGGATTTGCCTTTTGATCCTACATAAACAAATATTAATATTGTCATATAATTATGATGGAAAATAGTTTTACAATTTTCTGCAACATGTCTACTAAAGTTAGAAGTAAGGCAATTACACCCTTAGGCAAGTACGTTAAGATAAGGCAGCTATCTCAAATAGTTGAAAACCAAGTGCCTAAGGAAAGTTTGGTTTGTAAAACTAACAGAAGACCCAAGGAAAGGTTAGCATTTCAAAACGTCAATTATAGTGTACATAATAATAAAAAAAAATTAACAAGGGTGCCTGTCAGCCTGCTCACTTGGTAGGCACTAGTCTACTCTGCTGCTTCAGGCATCAGAAGTTGGCCTTCTCCCTAGCTGAAATGAGACCACTTCTCAGGACCCATTTGTACATCAACTTGGAGTAGACTTATGACTGAACACCAAGCACCACTGAACTGGGTCACAGTCAGACAAGTAGGGTCAACAGCAAACAAAGATCAAATGACCTTTCAACAAAGACCAGCTGAGCTACCAATGCTACCCATGCCAGGAAACACCACAGCAAGATAACCCAGATATGTAGGCCACATCAGAAATCACAGCCTCACACCTTTAATCCCAGCACTTGGGAGATAGAGGCAGGTGGATCTCTGTGAATTCAAGACCAGCCTGGTCTACAGAGCAAGCCCCGGGCCAGCTGGGACTAAAGGGAGACCCTGTCAAAAAAAGACCAAAAAACAAAAAAATCACAGACAACAAGAACAACCAAGACAATATAGCTCCTACTGAAATTAGGACTCACAATCAATGCTTTCTGAGAAAGGCAACCTATCTAATGTGCAAGATAATGTTTACAAATTAGAATGCATTCAGCCCAAATATTTGACAATAATGAAAGTTTTTGAATATTTTTCCTTGTGGTTATTTGTTTTTCTATGGTAGAGAATTGCTTACTTTTTCATTATTGTCATAAACTTAATTATTTACATTTTGCCATATTGTATTTATTTTTATAATAATTTCAAGCATCTACTAAGAAATGCTTGAAATCTTCACATATAAATACAATAAAAAAGAACTCAATAAAATTATTGGGAGACATAAAATCAAGGAATCACTCTTCTTAAATAAGTTCAACGATGTGTGCCAAACTAGGTTACAGAAAAGTTTTATGAAGATAAAATTCTTCAGAATGATTATTTAAACATAAAATCACATTCAGTCACCAACTTCAAAGAACAGCTAGTGTTTAAAGAATAATATAATGGTATTGGTAATATCTTTTGAAGACAGAATAGAGTAATGCATTTTGATTAAAGAAGCGAAGGGAAAATGTGTGAAAAGTAGTCTTTAGCTACATATAAAACAGAACTATATAGACACTTTGAAACCTGGAGTTTTTGAAAAATGCATTTTGCAAATGGCTTTTAGCTTATCCAATCTACACTTTAGTGAATACTCAGGAAATATTCCTAAAATATATGTGCTCCTTTAATGCACTGAAAAGTAGGTAATATATTTGAAGATGTCAGAAAGGTGGATTTCCAGAAGAATTCCAAATACTTGTTTGTGAAATTGAAGGGAATTCAAAATGTGGAAAAAAATTATTTTGGCCTTTACTATCAATAGCAGTAAATCTCTATGTGGAATTGGATTTCAACAAGTATGTCATAGCTCTATACATGAAATTGTTGTTGTTTTCTTTCTAACACATATTTAAAAAATAAACGACTTCTTTAATGCTCTCTATTGGCATCTTTCTATCAAACAAACATTTTGGCAACCCTAAATATAAAAGTGAGAATAAGAATTGAAATGAGTTTTATTAAGTATCATGATCAAATACATCTTTGAAAATACAAAAAAGAATGGAAATAATAAATCCAGAGTACAGGAATAAAAATAGATGTGCATTTTTTAATTAAGTTTTCAAAATGTTATACCTGGCAATGGAAGAACTTTTCAATGGAATATTTTTTTACAAAAGTTCACTCCTCGGTGGATTACAGCCTATTTGATACTATGTGCATCAAAAAACCTTTATATAGTTGCTCCCATTGACTCAGGATAAAATGATAGAACATCTAAGATATTTCTTAAAAAACTTTTTAATATATTATTTTGTAGTATTCAAAAATATTAAGCTTAATATTTTGGCTTGTCTTTAACTTTAGCACTAGAGAGGCAAAGGCAGACTGATCTCTGAGAGATTGAGGACAGCCTTCCTTGCAAATTCTGTAAACTAAATGTTTATATTTTCAGAAGCTTGTAAATGGATAGCTGTTTCCTTATATTTCCCCACAATTGAAATATCAAAAGTTGAAATATATTATGATAAATTTGAAATATACTTTAGTATATGCTAAAAATATACATAAGATATGTTTGTATTATATACTATTGGGCATCTATTGTGACATGACTTCAGCTTACAGTGTCAGATTTAAGTGAGGCTGGAAAGGGAGGGGTAAACAAAAATTAACCTTTATAATAGTGTTCTACTTATTTATTGTCAAAATTTTGATCTAATTTTCTTTAAATGTATTTTTTGCCCTATTCCAATTGCTGGATATTTTATTAACATAATTTAAGGAAAAGAGAAAAAATAGTGATAATATGTCTTGAAACAGTAAAGTCAAGGTCTAGAAACAGAGCTCAGACGTTAAGAGCACTGGCTGCTCTTTCAGAAGACCCCTTGTGCAGAACTACAATTCCAGGGGATACGAGGCCCTCATCTGACATCCATAGGCTTTATGAGCAAGTGGTACACTTACATACATGCAGGCACAGACACTGACATAAAATAAAAATAAATAAACCTGGTGTGGTGGCTCCGCCTTTAATCCCAGCACTTGGGAGGGAGAGGCAGGCAGATCTTTGTGAGTTCAAGGCCAGCTGGGACTATAGGGAGACCCTGTCTCAAAAAGACAAAAATAAATAAATAAATAAATAAATAAATAAATAAATACCACATGCAATTGAATATTTATCAGCAGAAGGGCTAGAGCTACAGCTCAGTGACTAGTTACTTGCCTCACATGTACCAACATCCAGGTTTAATCCTCAGGTTTAGTTCTCAACAAATACCATAAGAAAGCATCATGAACTCATCATGATATAAATGTGCAATGTGTTTTCTATCACAGCTATAGTATAAGCAGTGACATTCCCAGTGACATATGGGTTGCATTAAAATAAATATATGATTCCAGGACAGCTGGGGCTACAGGGAGACCCTGTCTCGAAAAAAAAACAAAAACAAAAAATAAATAAATAAATAAATAAATAAATAAATAAATAAATAAATATATGAGACATAGCAGCAGCCGGGCACAGAACAGCTGAGCTGCAGAGACTGCACAGCATCTGGTAGGGAATTGTGGGAAGGAGAAGCTAGGACCACCTGGCACACAGCTGTGGCTGGGCCAGACCAGCCGAGCTGCAGGGACTGTGCCACTTCTGGTAGGGTATTGTGGGAAGGAGAAGAAAGGCCCGCCTGGCACACAGCAGCGGCTGGGCCCAAACCAGCTGAGCTGCAGGGACTGTGCCGCAGCTGGCAGCGGCTCTGCCACCATAATGAGTTTGTGTTCAGGTTTGGGCCTTGCTTGCTAAGACCACCTGAAGCACAGGTAAGAGCCCTGCTCCGCTCCAGAAAGGTAGATCTTAGAATAGATTGACTCTTGGGTTGCCGGATAATTGATTCGCTAGTTTGTGATAGGGGTGCTGTGGGCCTGCCTGCTTGGGCCTAAACCCTAAACCCTCGTACGGCGTGGATGTGCCAGCGGGGTCGCCCTTCCCCCTTGCAGCCAGCAGCGGCTAAGTCAACCACCCCCACCCCCTTCCGCCAACTGGAATTGAGGAGAGAGTATCAAAGTGGATTTTTTTTGAGAACCTTCAGAAAGGAAAGGGAGAGTGAATTAGACTTCCAATATCAAATACATAAACAAAATGGAAAGCCTGAAACCTAGACAAGTCTACACTCCATAAACAAAGAGGAGGAAAAAAAAAAAAAAAAGAAAGAAAAAGAAAAAAAAGATCAGAAGGAGGCAAGCAAAACAAGCCTTCAAAACAGTGAAAAGACATCAGGCAAAAAAAAAAAGGGGGGGGGGGACCCTCATGCCAGGGACACAGCAAAGGGATAACATGGGAAAGGGGCAGGATAATTCCGCACCAAGTTCTACCAACCCTGTAGGAGATAGCTACAGTGGGATCCCCCTGGAGGTGACCCAAGAAACAGATCTTAGAAGAATAATTGCAGAACTCTGCAGAGAAATTGAAGAAAATAAAGAATAACTTAGAGAACTAAGGAGAGAGAATAAAAATCTCAAAAAGGACCTAGAGGGATACAACGACAAACTTGGGAAAGAACCAAAGGAAGAGAATGAAAAAGTCCAGAAAGAACTAGAGGAAGAAAAAAACAGACTACAGAGGAAGTAGAAACACTGAAAAAGGAAGCCAACCAGCAAAGTAAGGAGCACCAAGAAGAGATTGAGAAGCTCAAAAAGGAAATGGAAATACTAAAGAAATCACAGGATGAAATGAAAAAAGGAAATAGAACATTCATCCAATCAAGAAGAAAGGAAAGGAAAAAGCCTCAGTAGTAGAATGGAAGAAGCAGAACAAAGAATATCAGAACTGGAAGTTAACACAGACCAAGTAAAAACTTCAAATAAAGATTATGAAACATTTAAAAATACATAAAAGTGGAACAACCAGGAAATATGGGACACTATGAAAAAATCAAACCTCTGCATCATAGGAATAGAAGAAGGAGAAGAATCTCAAGAGAATATTATTAATCAGATCTTCAACAAAATAATAGATGAAAATTTCCCCAAACTAAAAATAGGCAAACCAATACAAATACAAGAAGCACATAGGACTCCAAATAGACAAGATCAGAAAAGAAACTCCCCACACCATATCATAGTTAAAATGCTAGATGCCCAAAACAAAGACAAAATTCTGAAGGCTACAGAAGAAAAACAAGTCACAT
Organism: Rhizomys pruinosus; assembly: GCA_009823505.1. Lineage (NCBI taxonomy): Eukaryota > Metazoa > Chordata > Mammalia > Rodentia > Spalacidae > Rhizomys > Rhizomys pruinosus. Next base: position 372,721 of record VZQC01011627.1, read on the forward strand.
ACAAATGAAACCCATCAGAATTATAAATGACTTCTTGACACAAACCATTAAAGGAAGAACATGGAGCTAAGCATTCCCAGTGTTAAAGGACTATGGATGTCAACCCAGAATACTTTACCCAGCAAAAATGTTGACTATAGTTGAAGGAGAGAGAAAAATCTTCCATGACATAAACATAAATCATAAAAAGATGATAGAATACAAGTCCGGAAAACCAACCAAATACTTGAAGCAATTCAAAGGGCAGAAGAGAGGAGCAACTATCCCCAACTACTTAGGAAAAGAAACTAATAAAAACATATCCGTAGGAGTAGAATCAGAGGCTAAAAGTCCAAATGGATAATAAGGGAAAATGAAGCAACATCCATCTTTCAATTATAACCTTAAATATGAATGGGCTAAACTCACCAATCAAAAGATATAGACTGGGAGAATGGATTAGGAAACAAAAACCATCTATATGCTGTCTACAAGAAACCCATCTCAATTTCAAGGATAGGCACCAACTTAAGGTGAGGGGATGGAAGAAAGTATTTCAAGCAAATGGTACCAAAAAGAAAGCAGGTGTTGCTATTTTAATATCAGACAAAATAGATTTCAAAGCAAAAGAAATCAGAAGAGACAAACAGGGCCATTACATCTTTATTAAAGGGACAATTGACAATGAAGATCTCACAATCATGAATATATATGCACCAAACTCTGGTGTACCAAACTTTATAAAGACAATTCTTCAGGATCTCAAGGCAGAGATTAAACCCGGCACACTAGTAGTAGGGGACTTCAATACCCCACTAAGTCCTTTAGACAGATCAACAGGACAAAGGATAAACAAAGAGACATCTGAACTGAATGATACAATACACCAAATGGACCTCACAGACATCTATCGAATATCCCACCCAAACACCAGAGAATACACTTTCTCCTCAGCACCCCATGGAACGTTCTCCAAAATAGACCATATACTGGGACACAGGAAAAAACTCAACAAATGCAAAAAGATTGAAATAATTTCATGCATTCTATCAGACCACAGTGCAATAAAACTCATTATCAACACCAGGATAAGCCTTACAGCATACAAGAACATATGGAGACTAAACAACACTCTCCTGAATAATGAATGGGTCAAGAAAGAAATAAAGAAAGAAATAAAAATATTCCTGGAACTGAATGAAAATGATAATACAACACAACAAAACCTATGGGACACTTTAAAAGCACTCCTAAGAGGGAAGTTTGTAGCTCTAAGTGCCTACATTAAAAAAAAAAGAGCACAAGTGAATGATCTAACACTGCAGCTAAAAATACTTGAGAGACAACAACAAATGAGCCCTAAATGAAGCAGACAAGAAGAAATAACAAAAATCAGAGCAGAGATCAATGAAATAGAATCAATGAAAAAGAAAACCATACAAAAAAATCAATGAATCCAAAAGTTGGTTCCTTGAGAGAATAAAAAAGATAGACAGACCTCTAGCCCAGTTAACGAAAAGAAAGAAGGAACAACTCCAAATCAATAGAATCTGTGATGAAAGGGGAAATATCACAACAGACAGTGAAAAGATCCAGACAATCATATGGGAATACTTCAAAAACCTATACTCTACCAAGATTGAAAACCTAGAAGAAATGGATGAATATCTGAAATCCTGGGAATCGCCAAAGCTCAACAAAGAAGAGATTGACAGCTTAAACAGACCCATAATATATGAAGAAATTGAAGATGCAATAAGAAGACTTCCAACCAAAAAATGCCCAGGCCCAGATGGTTTCAAGGCAGAATTCTATAAAATATTTCAGAAAGACTTACAACCATTTCGACTCAAGTTGTTTAGAAGTATATAAATGAAGGGGAGTTCTCCCAGATTCCTTCTATGAAGCCAGCATCATGTTATTACTAAAACAAGGCAAAGATACAACCAAAAAGGAGAACTACAGACCCATTTCCTTAATGAATGCAGATGCAAAAATTCTAAATAAAATACTCACAAATTTCATACAGACCAACATCAAGAAGATTATCCACCATGACCAAGTTAGATTCATACCAGAAATGCAGGGATGGTTCAACATATGAAAATCAATAAATATCATCAAACAAATAAATGGATTGAAAGACAAAAACCATATGATCATCTCAATTAAGGCAGAAAAAGCCTTTGAAAAAATCCAGCATCCCTTCATGCTTAAAGTCCTAGAGGGAATTGGATTGGAGGAATCATTCCTCAAAGTAATCAAAGCCATATACAGGAAACCCACAGCCAATATCATCCTAAATGTAGAAACGACAGAAGCATTCCCATTAAAGGTAGGAACTCCATAAGGCTGCCCCCTGTCACCACTCCTTTTCAATATAGTGTGTGAAACCCTTGGTAGAGCAATAAGTCAAGAAAAGGAAATTAAAAGAGAGCTAATTGGACAAGAGGAAGTCAAGCTATCCCTTTTTGCTGATGGTATGATTGTTCACTTAAGGGATGCTAAAAACTCCACCAGAAAACTCCTACAAATGATTAAGAGCTTCAGTAAAGTGGCAGGATACAAAATAAATCTCAAAAAATCATTAGCCTTTCTGTACACCAAAAACAAGCAACTGAAGAAGGAATACAAGGAGACCTTCCCACTCACAATAGCCTCAAAAACAATAAAATACCTAGGAACAAACCTACCCAAACCCACCAAGGATCTCTACAACAAAAATTTTAAACCCATGGAGAAGGAAATTGAAGAAGACATTAGAAGATGGACAAATCTCCCATGTTCATGGATTGGGAAAATAAATATAGTAAAAATGTCCACTCTACCCAAACTCTTGTACAAATTTAATGCAATCCCAATCAAAATCCCCAAGAGTTTCTTTTCACAGGCTTGCAAAAAAAATCTTTAATTTCATTTGGAAAAACAAAAGACCCTGAATAGTCAAAGAAATCCTGAGTGAAAAGACCAATACAGGGGGGATCTCTATACCAGAATTCAAACTATACTGCAGGCTATAGTCATAAAAACAGCCTGGTACTGGCACAAAAACAGGCCAGTTGACCAATGGTACAAGACTGAAGATCCAATCCTGAGCACATACAATTTCAGTCACCTCATATTTGACAAGGGGGCCAAGAAGACACAATGGAAGAAAGACAGCATCTTCAGCAAGTGGTGCTGGCAAAACTGGATCACCACTTGTAGAAGAATGAAATTAAACCCCTACCTCTCACCTTGTACAAAGGTCAACTCCAGATGGACCAAAGACCTCAACGTGAAACCCCAAACTCTGGAGGTGATAGAAGAGAAGCTTGGCAGCAGACTACAAGACATAGGTGTAGGAAAAGACTTCCTAAATCAGACAGCAGCTGCACAAGAAATAAGATCGACAATTGACAAATGGGACCTCATTAAACTCAAAAGCTTCTGTACATCAAAGGAAACAATAAAGGAAGTGAAGAGAAAACCCACAGAGTGGGAGGAAACCTTCACAGCAGATACATCTGACAAAGCATTAATTTCCAGAGTATACAAGCTACTCAAAAAACAAAGAAGAAAGAAAACAAATGAATCACTCAGAAGATGGAGCAAAGATCTGAACAGAGACTTCACAGAGGAGGAATTAGAGATGGCTGAGAAACACCTTAAGAAGTGTTCAACATCGCTAATAATTAAGGAAGTCCAAATTAAAACCACTTTAAGATACCATCTTAGTCCAATAAGACTGGCTAGGATCAAGAAAACAAATGATACCAAGTGCTGGAGAGGTTGTGGGGAAAGGGGAACACTCATCCATTGCTGGTGGGAATGTAAACTTGTACAGCCACTATGGAAAGCAGTGTGGAGAACCCTTAGAAGACTCAAAATGAGCCTGCCATTTGACCCAGTCATACCACTCCTGGGTATATACCCACAAGACTCATCTTACTGCAGAAATACATGCACAGCTATATTTATTGCAGCTCTGTTCACAATAGCAAAAAGCTGGAACCAACCCAAATGCCCCTCAACTGACGAGTGGATAGAGAAAATGTGGTACATGTACACAATGGAATTCTATGCAGCGGTAAAGAAAGACAACATCATGAACTTTGCAGGTAAATGGATGGAGCTAGAAGACATTATGTTAAGTGAAGTAACACAGTCCCAGAAAAACAAATGACAAATGGTATCCCTCATATGTGGATGCTAGTGCCAATAACCCAGTTATAAATATTTCTTGTGGAGAGGGATGCATATTAAAAGAACAACAACAGAAAGATTGCATCAGAAAATTGACTGAAATGGTGACTTGGGAAGGGGGGGAGGGGCGGGAGAGGGACACGGGTGTATATTCGATTAATGCATATTTAATTGACGTGAGTTCAACAAGTATCCAGTTTTGCCCAGACTCTGTCTACAGGTTACATGGTGTTTTAGGACTTAGTAAAAGTAAATATGTGTATATTAAACAACATTGGTTTAAAGGCTCTGATAAAAACGGTAATGCATCTGAGTTAATTGGAGATATAAATTGCTGTTGTCCACATTTGTTTTACTTAAAATCTGTATAACAATAACTTTGGGATTGGCACATACAAATGTTCTCTATAATTTTTCTGTTGTACAGTATCACCTTGTAGCATTCTCTTTCACCTATAGGATGATTTAACTTAAAAATTAAGTTTGCTTCCCAAGTTAATCACATACAGTCACCCAAAACAGCATGGGTGAATTTGATGAAATCTGTGCCTTGATTCCACCCTATAGGTATGTATAATACAACTGCCTTTTGGAGACTCATGGGTCAAAAAACAAAAACCTAAAAAAAGGGGGGGATACAGATAGATATGAAACCTTTTTGTCAAAAACCTTGCAATTCAAATCTTAAAACTAACTATGGGAAAAGATTTGTATGTTCCAACAGGTCAAAATGTCACCAACTTAATGGCTGAGAAAGAAAAGATACAGCTTTGCATTGAGTAGGATGTACCAGAAAGTGCCAACTGAAAGGTTGACCCGTCTGAACATTGAAAGGAAGAAAAGCCTCAGATTGCTACAGGCATCAAACCCCTCTGTGGATCCTACTTGTAACAACTATTTATAATGAGTCCTAATGAAACTTACCTTCTAGGTGCCGCAAAGTTTTAATACGAGAGACTTTCTTACCTCCCCTTCATAGAACAAGGAGGAATATGATGATGATGAGGTCGTTCTCTAACTGTAAATTGGAGCCAACTGTTATAGAGGTAATCTCTTATAAAACCAGTAAAACTGCCTTCTTTAATTGACTAATAGACATAGGAACTGTGAAAAGGATTATTCTCTATTCAGAACCAAATATAATACTAAAGTCTCTTTAAGCTGTGCATTTAAGCAAAATATATTAATACAGGAGAGCTCTGATATCAGCAATGGATTATTCTGCCAAGGAGATATTGGCCAGGGGATCCAAGCCCCCCAAAAAGGTAAAGGCTTCTTGCCTGTAAGCTCGGATACCTGCAAGAAGAGAGGTGGTAAGGCCCTGCTGTTGAAGACCTGATGTAAGCATGGGAAAGATGTATTGAGACTGCACTTGCAAGTGTACAGTTGGTCTCTGGAATACCAGAGAGTATTACCAAAAGCCACTAAACCAATTAAGCAAATATTGGTCGCCTTGAGTCAAGCAAGACTCCTCCATCAGCATCAGCTACACCTCACTTGCCTGGAAATACTGTGCAGCAGTGGCAGCCATATGTCTGTATATCCCAAATCTAATTGGCTATTAGCTCTCTCCTTGGTGGAAAAATTCATGGCTGATGCCTCAAGTTTACATCCTCTAGTGGTTAGGAGATGTTATAAGCCACAGTAAGACCTGGTCATCTTTTACAGAAAAAAACATAATTCAAGGATTAGCATACCATTCTAACATCTGTGTCTATACCAAAGCAACCTACCATAATAATTAGTACTGTTTAAATACCCATATATCTAATTGCTTGTGCTTCATTAGTAGGATTGAAAGGTTATACCTGAACAAACTGTCAGCCCATGAAAGGAAACAGCCAGAACTGATCAAAGTCCAAAATGACATCTCCAGAGAAAGTAGACTGTTTTGCTTCTCTTCCACCTGTACCCCTTTTCTAAGCCTAGGAAGCAATCTGCAGAAGAGGGGGCATAGTAGAATGTAAGGGCTGTGATTGGGCTGAATGGTAAAACTACAGCAATATAGACTGGACGCTTATTTGATCAACTTGATTGTACATACAAGCCCCTCCAGCTGGAGGGTGGGAGCCTTGGGCTGTGTGGGTTTGGTCACAACTGCATGCAGTTTGGTTTCACATGAAGGATGCTTGTACTTATAACTTATTACTTATTATTAAAGAATGAAATAAAAAATATAAAAAATAAATATATGGGGCTGGAGAGTTGGCCTAGCAGTTGAGAGTATCAGCTGCTCTTTCAGAAGACCCGGAATAGATCCCAGGCATCCACATGGCTGCTGAGAACCATCTGTAACTCCAATTCCAGGAGAACTCCAATTCCAGGGGAATCTGACGCCTTCTGACCTCCGTGGCATTGCACAACATGGCTGCATAAACCTACATGCAGACAGTACATTCATATGAATAAAAAATAAATATACGAAGCAATTTCTGTTAAATCTTAAAAAATCCACATTTTGTTTATAGAGATTTTTTTCATTGAATTGAATAATGAAATCATGGATTGCTCCTGAGTACAGTTTGAGTGAAAGAAATCACGTGAATATAATAGTTAAGAGCTGGATCCAACACAAGTGCCCCTCAACCAACGACAAGTGGATAGAGAAAATGTAGTACATCTACACAATGGAGTTCTATGCAGCGGTAAAGAAAGATGACATCATGAAATTTGCAGGTAAATGGATGGAACTACAAGATTGTATGCTAAGTAACACAATCTCAGAATAACAAAAGATGAATGTTATCCCTCATCTGTGGATGCTAGTACCAAGTGCCTGGTTGTAAGACAAACTGAGCAATGTTAATGTTAATGTTATATTCCTCATTATCTAAGCACAACTATGCATTGTGAATTCCTAAACAGGTTATAGAGCTGACCTAACATTTATTTTCAGACCTTGGGGTTTTGGTATATGATGGAGGGTATGTGTACATCTTTTAGAGTAAAATGGATTTAAATGGAAAGATGTGAATCAAGAAATATAATATGGAAGTAACATACAGTTTGTTTCCAAAGGATACAAGTTTAATATAAGTGCAATGTAACAGGCTGGTGCAACTTAGCCTTTCTGGGTGCTTAACGACCATACTTAACGTCCATACCAATTTGGCCGAGGGACTTAAGGGATAACTTTTTTCCTTGCCCTCAGAGGTCAACCAAGTCTTAGGGGATTGTGCATGGGGACATCTCTTGAAATGTCCTACAAATTGGGTCACCAGTCTTCCTGTTCAGGGAAGTCTTGGAGATCCACTAATGGGACTTCAGCCAGTGTCCAGTCTATAAAGAGGAAAGTCTTCTCATGCTTCAGAAAACGAAGCCTGGTCTAGCAAGACCTGATTTTGTCCTTGAGTGGATGGAACTGGTAAATGAAAAGCTGAAGGGAGCAAGATGCCCCCACCCTTCTCCCCCCAAAAAACCCAAGAGACCCCTGAGGACCAGATCCTCAACTGACCCTGAGAAAAAAACCTTGCTTAATCTGGGCTAACCGTGTGGCCTTAAGCATCCAAAAGGAAAGTACAACCAGAAATAATCAGTAAGAGCAGAGAAACTGTACTGCAGATATATTTGAGATCTTAGTAAAAAGACAAAAAGAAAAAAAGAGAGAATACTCTGGTTTGGCCTGTCTTCAAATCTTACTAGCAAGTGCATCTACCCTGAGGCTGCCACCAATTTTGGCACTCCCCAAAGACAGGAGACACAGCTTTTTAACCTTCCAATATGGACTGAAGACTCATGTCTCTCCAAGAATCTTCCAAAACCTTCAATGCCAGATGGGGACTACTGAGATATCCAGCTTGTGGCCTAAATATCTAAGGGGATTTCAGCATCTCAGTATATAGACTGCCATAGTTGGAGTACCTGGGCTGTATCATGGAGGCCAGTACAGGGGATAAAGATAAGACACGTACTTACTGGACTTCATTTGGGGGACCATGGGAGGGAAAGACCCCAATGTGGAGCAAAAGTGAAGGATTGATGGTTGTTTGGGATTGCCAAGGAGGAAACTTTGAGCACCTCCTTAAGGAAAACATGACATCTATTAGGAAAAAAAAAAAGTCCTCCCATTCAAGTGATATGTGTATGTGTGTATGTATATACTTATGTATGTGTGTATATATATATATATATATATATAAATGTATATAACTATATACATATATATGTGTGTGTATATATACTGTAGCAATACAAGTTGGAGAGAACAACAACAAAAGAACTGAAAGAAAAAAACTGTTGAAAGACTCAGAAAATGATGCAGGACATGTAAGGCAGAGTGCAAGAACTTGGGTGGGGTGGGGGACATGGAAAGGGAAGCGACTTTGGATTCAATTGAGAAATGATGTATGATTTTTGGAAGAAGTTTAATAACAACAAAAAATAAAAAAGAAGTTACATGAATATGGGACATATTGTTATATGTCAAGAGAAGTATATTAAGAATTTCCTGTGTCTTTTATCGAACAGAAGTATATCTACAACAAAAGTCAGAACATATGGATTGTGGCAGAGAATGTAGGATGAAATCCTCAATTACTCTAAAATGTAAACTTCCATCTACATATATGCTTGTTTAACATGCACTTTTTTCAGGTATTTCTTTAACAAACTATTTTTAAAAGATTTATATTTATTTTGTGTTTTTTTTTATTTTTTGTTTGTTTGCAAGTATTTATGTGCAGTGAATGTGTTCCTTTTGGCAACAGAGATCAGAAGCTGACATAGGGCAGTTGGAACTGGAGTCACAGATTCTTACGAGCTGCCATTTGACTACTGGGAACAAAACCTGGGTCTTCTACAAAAGCAAAAAATGCTCTTAAGCACTGAGCCAGGTCTCCAGTTGACATGATGTTTTAATTTTTGTTTTTAAATTATGTTTATAATCAGATACCAATCAAATTTGAAGAATTAATTTTTGGGAGAAAGAAAATATTTCCCTTATATTTAAATGCTATTTCTTGAGTTTCCACAGTCCCCCTTTTCTATATTTTTCTTCAGTATTGAGAATTTCATACATTTATAGTGACATAGGACCATTTGTCATCCACATTTTTCCTCCAACTATTTCCACATGCCCACACTTGCCCTCACATAACCTCACTTCTTTTGTATTTTTTCTATCGGACCCAGGTCCTCTGCAAAAGCAGTCTGTGCTCTTAACCTCTGAGCCATCTCTGCAGCCCCAACTTTTGTAATTTTTGATTACACTCTAAATCCAGGTAGCTCTCCCACATATTCATGGGCGTGGGACACCCATCTAGTGGAACATGGGAAGCAGCTGGTAGCTGCATCCCCTAAGAGCAATTTTCCCTCCACCTGCACATTCTCATCTCCTCTTTCGTTTCTAAATTTCTAAGATGGATAGTACCAAATCAGGTTAGGAAGGATTCTTGTACATTTCTCTTAATATAAGCCTTAAAATGTTTTACTTCTAAAATAACAGAGTGGACTCAGTTTCTGCATAAGTGAAGGCTGTGAAGTTTTGGTCAGTGTTAGAAAATATGTGTAGGACATATAAGGTCTTGTGCCCAGTCCTCAGCAATGCAAAGTTTTTAAAAAGAGCCCAAATTTTTAATTACTAATCTTCAATTTTCCCCTATAATTAAAAGATGAAAAATAAGCATTCTACTTGCTTATTACACCCATATTATCCAGTTTCCTCATCTGTAATTTATTCATTCAGCAGATATTGGTTGATATCCCCTTTTGAACTATGACTGTAAGTACCCATAATGGAAACAATGAAAGGTATGGTTCTTACCACTTTAGGATTCACTGGGTAGAAAAAAAAAGCATCAATCTGTTCAAAAACATCAAATGTAATTCTGCATTTCAAATAGACAGTGCACAGGATGAAAGAAACATGTTATACTCTTTGGGACAGAATATGATAGATAATATATGTTCACTGCAGATTTATTCATTGGAATTCTCATAGTGAAGGAATCTAAACCAAGCTTACTTTTCACTTCAGGATACATATAGGACAAGACAGCAAATTAAAATAAAAAATTGAGACCTCTTCCACTAATAATCAAAATACTTCTCCTTTAATCATTCCATCTGACACTAATAGGAGTTTATTAGCATTATGAAACTTGGAAAATTTCATCTAGGTAAATATCAAAAAGTAATTATGTTGGGTAGGTAGTCAGTTTCTGAAAAAAGTAAGTTAAATAAGTTGTTGATAAAGTTCCAGGACAGCTTGGACTAAAAGGAGACCTTGATAAAAAAAAGATCAAAAAATTGTTTAGAATATTTAGGGATACAATAAGTATATATACAAGCACATATATGTTAATATACATCTTTTTGTGGTACTGCAAAATCAAATTCAGACCCTTCTGCTAGCTAGAAAAGAACTATATACTGGCACAAGCAACTATATTTAAATCCCATGAATATATATCCTAACACAAATATAAAGAAGAATCATATGACGGCTAGAGATAAAAATTTGTTTAAAGCAAACTTTTATAATCATCATGTTATCTCTTAATCTGAAATTATCAACAAGGGAAATCAAATTATCCACTTATGCATATATTTGTGTTATTTCAAATTTGAATAAGGATTTCTACTATGGAACTATTATAGAAAATATTTTATTTCAAATTAAAAGCAATGCAAATAAAAATCTACCAAATAAACATTCTCAGCCATTAAAGGCTTATGATCCTTACTTGGCAAAACATTCTGGGTCCTGGAATCCCATTAGTAGAGATGGCATCTCTAATTTTCAAACTTTAATGAAAATTAATTTTTAATTTGTTTTAATTTTATTTTACTTTGTCTTTAAGATTAAATAAGAGAATTATATGATTAAAACACACATTCCCCTTTTTTCTAGAACATCATATTTTATTTCCACTTGGTTAACTATGGACAGCTTTCGAGTACACATGAAATACATACTCTGCTTTCAGTTGAGCTTGCAAATTGTTCAACTAACATCGTAATGAAATGATGAACTTCAATTCACTGTACCCAATCATTATTAGGATCCTTATAGGTAAGACAAAATTTGTACTTTTCTTTCATCTCAAATAGTACAAGCTATTTGAGAAATAGTAGTTGTTGTGGGATATTTTAATTCTATTTTTATATAGGACCCTGGATATGGAATAATGCTGTGAAGTGGCCCTTCGACCAAAAATAATTTATAAACTCAGTTCAATACCCATTAAAAATCCCAAAAAATTCTTATAGAAATTGAGAAAATAACCTCAGTTTTCATTTGTTAATTTTTATGTGTATGAGTGTACTGACTGCATGTAGGTTGGTGCACCCGTGTCGTGCAATACCGCAGAGGTCAGACGAGGGCATCTGATTTTCCTGGAACTGGAGTTAAAGACGATTCTTAGCCTCCATGTGGGTGCTAGGAATCTAATCTGGGTCCTCTGCAAGAGCAGTTGGCACTCTTAACTGCTGAACCATCTCTCCAGCCCCTCAGTTTTCATTTGTAAATACAAAAATACCAGGATACCCAAAATAATTCTGAATAATAAAAAGAACTATGAGAGATATTGCCATCCTTAATCTCAAATTATACTGTGGAGCTCTAGTAATAAAAACAGCATGATATTGGCATAAAAGCAGACACCTGATTTTTATTGAGGGCACTAATACACACTGGAGAAATGACAGCATTTTCAACAAATGGTTCTGGTCAAGTGGCATGGAGAAGAACTATTTTAGTTTCCTGTCTCTTACCATACACAAAACTCAAACATCAATCAAGGACTGTAACATTCCACCTACTCTCAATGTGATAGCAGAGAAACTAGGGGATGCTCTGCATTCTATAGGCATAGGAAACAAATTTATGATCAGGACTCCTATAGCGCAGTCATTAAGTCCAAGAATTGATAACTGAGACATTATGAATCAAAAACTCTACTGTCCATGAGTGGATGACATCATTTGTGTGTCATCCTACCAAAAACAATCTATATTGCTAATGAATGAGAGACTAATCCAGAGGTTGTCCTTTCAGACACCATTTTGTTTTATGTGGCTGGGGCCTAACTTCATCTTGTGATAAGTTTGAATTCTTTAAGTTTTGTTTTCCCTAAAATACAAAGGGGAAGTTACGGATCAGTTTCTTCTTACTGGAAATCATATGTGCCCCTAAAAGCCTGGCCCTAACTGCTGACTGTCGCTTCTGTGATTGGCTTGCTTGCTACATGGTACTCTTTGATTTGGTATTATTTTTTATATTAAGTCTTATTGGCCATTTTGCTTATAAATGCTTTGTAACCCATTTCTCAGGGCCTCACTCTTCCCGAGCTGAGTGGGGTCCAGCTGTATTTAATAAACCATCATTTTTTAATTTGTTTATTTTTTTAAGGGATACACAATATAAGAGCACAATTGTTTTCAGACACATTAACTTTGCTCAGTTTGCCATACAATTAGGTAACTGGTGCTAGCATCCACAGATGAAGGATACCATTCATCGTTTGTTTTTCTGGGACTGTGTTACTTCACTCAGCATGAGCAGCTGGTAGCTGCATCCCCTAAGAGCAATTTTCCCTCCACCTGCACATTCTCATCTCCTCTTTCGTTTCTAAATTTCTAAGATGGATAGTACCAAATCAGGTTAGGAAGGATTCTTGTACATTTCTCTTAATATAAGCCTTAAAATGTTTTACTTCTAAAATAACAGAGTGGACTCAGTTTCTGCATAAGTGAAGGCTGTGAAGTTTTGGTCAGTGTTAGAAAATATGTGTAGGACATATAAGGTCTTGTGCCCAGTCCTCAGCAATGCAAAGTTTTTAAAAAGAGCCCAAATTTTTAATTACTAATCTTCAATTTTCCCCTATAATTAAAAGATGAAAAATAAGCATTCTACTTGCTTATTACACCCATATTATCCAGTTTCCTCATCTGTAATTTATTCATTCTTCAGATATTGGTTGATATCCCCTTTTGAACTATGACTGTAAGTACCCATAATGGAAACAATGAAAGGTATGGTTCTTACCACTTTAGGATTCACTGGGTAGAAAAAAAAAGCATCAATCTGTTCAAAAACATCAAATGTAATTCTGCATTTCAAATAGACAGTGCACAGGATGAAAGAAACATGTTATACTCTTTGGGACAGAATATGATAGATAATATATGTTCACTGCAGATTTATTCATTGGAATTCTCATAGTGAAGGAATCTAAACCAAGCTTACTTTTCACTTCAGGATACATATAGGACAAGACAGCAAATTAAAATAAAAAATTGAGACCTCTTCCACTAATAATCAAAATACTTCTCCTTTAATCATTCCATCTGACACTAATAGGAGTTTATTAGCATTATGAAACTTGGAAAATTTCATCTAGGTAAATATCAAAAAGTAATTATGTTGGGTAGGTAGTCAGTTTCTGAAAAAAAGTAAGTTAAATAAGTTGTTGATAAAGTTCCAGGACAGCTTGGACTAAAAGGAGACCTTGATAAAAAAAAGATCAAAAAATTGTTTAGAATATTTAGGGATACAATAAGTATATATACAAGCACATATATGTTAATATACATCTTTTTGTGGTACTGTAAAATCAAATTCAGACCCTTCTGCTAGCTAGAAAAGAACTATATACTGGCACAAGCAACTATATTTAAATCCCATGAATATATATCCTAACACAAATATAAAGAAGAATCATATGACGGCTAGAGATAGAAATTTGTTTAAAGCAAACTTTTATAATCATCATGTTATCTCTTAATCTGAAATTATCAACAAGGGAAATCAAATTATCCACTTATGCATATATTTGTGTTATTTCAAATTTGAATAAGGATTTCTACTATGGAACTATTATAGAAAATATTTTATTTCAAATTAAAAGCAATGCAAATAAAAATCTACCAAATAAACATTCGCAGCCATTAAAGGCTTATGATCCTTACTTGGCAAAACATTCTGGGTCCTGGAATCCCATTAGTAGAGATGGCATCTCTAATTTTCAAACTTTAATGAAAATTACTTTTTTAATTTGTTTTAATTTTATTTTACTTTGTCTTTAAGATTAAATAAGAGAATTATATGATTAAAACACACATTCCCCTTTTTTCTAGAATATCATATTTTATTTCCACTTGGTTAACTATGGACAGCTTTCGAGTACACATGAAATACATACTCTGCTTTCAGTTGAGCTTGCAAATTGTTCAACTAACATCGTAATGAAATGATGAACTTCAATTCACTGTACCCAATCATTATTAGGATCCTTATAGGTAAGACAAAATTTGTACTTTTCTTTCATCTCAAATAGTACAAGCTATTTGAGAAATAGTAGTTGTTGTGGGATATTTTAATTCTATTTTTATATAGGACCCTGGATATGGAATAATGCTGTGAAGTGGCCCTTCGACCAAAAATAATTTATAAACTCAGTTCAATACCCATTAAAAATCCCAAAAAATTCTTATAGAAATTGAGAAAATAACCTCAGTTTTCATTTGTTAATTTTTATGTGTATGAGTGTACTGACTGCATGTAGGTTGGTGCACCCGTGTCGTGCAATACCGCAGAGGTCAGACGAGGGCATCTGATTTTCCTGGAACTGGAGTTAAAGACGATTCTTAGCCTCCATGTGGGTGCTAGGAATC
>VZQC01011627.1:398505-443836 GCA_009823505.1 Rhizomys pruinosus
GATGGCCTAGCGGTTAAGAGTGCCGACTGCTCTTGCAGAGGACCAGGGTTCCATCCCCAGCACCCACATGGCAGCTGAGAACCATCTGTAACTCCAATTCCAGGAGAACTCCAGTTCTAGGGGAATCTGACGCCCTCTTCTGACCTCCACGGCATTGCATGACACAGGTGCACAAACCTACATGCAGACAGTACATTCATATAAATAAATAAATAAATAAATAAATAAATTAATTAATTAATTAATTAATTAAATTTAAAAAAAAGAAATGCACTCAATAAAAATTAACTTAAAAAATTCAATAGGTTACAAAGAAAGGAAGATCAAAGGTGGGGCTGGACACATGGCTCAGTGACTAAAAGCACTCGTTACTCTTACATAAGGCACAGATTCATAACCCAGCACCCATTTGGTAGCTAACAACCATCAGAAATTCTAGTTCCAGAGTCTCTAAATTCCCCTTATGACTTTGCCAGGCATTGCACAATACAGGTACACTTACAAGGAGGCAATACACCACTCATACTTTTAAAATGAAAATAAACAAAAAAGAAAAGTCTACCCATATCCAGAAGACACTATTTCACAGGTGTCCTCCCCAACCTCTGACTATTACAGTATTTCCAACTCTTTTTGTGATTTTTCCCTGAGGTGTATGGGGAGGATTTGATATAGATGTCACATTTGGTGGTGAGCACTTCTGTTATTTGTTCTTTGTATACTGAGTAGTAATGAGCCTTTGTGTTAACTACCTTCTAAACAAAATCACAACTTAAATGTAAAAACATAAACACTAACTTTGAATAAGAAAGCAAAGAATATTTAAAGGCAATAATAGAAAAGGCAGACATAAGGAAATTATCTTTGAGAAAGGCATGATGTAATCAATATTCTCTAGTGAATGACAAGACTTATAATAATATATGGGGACAAGTATTTACAAAGCAATTTAATGCTATATCCACTTAGCAGATTAATATCAGTAGGTACTCTCCTAGGGCTATGAACTCTCCATATGCTCTTGGCCACATTTACATGATCAGTTATGAGTTCCCCCTTGCACAATGAACTTTGAATCCAATCACAATTTGGCTACCCCCAAAATATTCATGCAACTCTCATACCAATTGGTCTATCTTATCATACAAGTTATCATTGTAGTTCAAAGGGTCACAATTAGGTAATACTGCTGGTTACTTTGTTCATCAGCATCTATATAACACTTTTCTTCACTATGAATGCTAGCCAGCAGAATGAATCATCCTGGGGCACATAAACTTGATTTCTTCTGGTCTTGTGATAATGTCTGTGGTGCTATCAGGTAAATATGGTCTTACCATCAAGTTTGGCTGGTGACTGAAGAGCAATGGCCAATAGCTTGTTATTGGAAAGAGTTTTCCAGGGCTCACATTACCAACAACTTGAAAAGAGGTAGCCCATACCTGAAACTCAGCTTTTTGCTTCATCACCTACGGTTCGTGGAATGAACATTACCTATTTGTGTTGAGTAAATACAAATAAATTCATTTTTTAACTATACTATTCTAGAAACATACTTAGTGTTAGCTGTCTTTTTCCCAGCTCCATTTTTAGTTGGGTTTAATTATCATGCTATTAATTTATACTTCATAGTGTAACATTATTTTACTTTAGTTAGAGCAATGTGCAAAATAATCTCAAAAATATCAAGAACATCAACAAAACTACTTTGTAATAATCATCTCTCCCACTTACTCATCGTCTTAATAGCATTAGGATTTTATTTTGAATGAAAGAAAATTTGTGGTTAATGGTTAGGAAAATATCAACCTTTCTTAACAATAAAGGAAATTATTACCTTCCCAAAATGATATTGTATTAGTCACTTTCTTATTGCTGTGATAAAACTGTCATGACCAACAGAACTTATAAAAGGATGAGAGTATTTGAGCTTATGATTGATTGACAGTTCCAGGGAGGTAGAATTCATCATGGCAGGGAGGGGTAGTGGCAGGAGCTAGAGCAAAAAGCCAAGGCTCACATCTTCAAGCAGGCACAGGAAGCAGGGAGAGCAACTAGAGACTGGTAAGGCTTTTTGAAGTCTATAAACCCCTGCTGATGTGCTTCCTCTAGGATGGCCACACCTTCTGAGATCTCCCAAAACAGCACCATCAACTTGGGACAAAATGTCCAAATACTTGAAGCCTATAGGGAACTTACTCATTCAAACCACCACAGATATCATATAAGAAATCTCCTTTTTTACTGTTATCTTTTCCGTGATAGCCTGTGGACATCCTCATCTCAGCACGCTGTCGTTTGTTTCAAACTCAAGCAGTGTTCCTGTGTGCAGCTGCATCCCTACATTAGACTTTATTGGAATTCCACTGCCTTGAGTTACTTCCATTCACACTTTGAACAGTTCGCCTCAGTGGCCTTCAGTTTTCCACAGAATCATTATACACAACTGCAACATGATTTCAATTCTCATTGTTTCAAATAATTTTGTCTGGATTTCTCTTTCTGTAAGAACTGGATAATATTATTCCCAGTTTCCTCCATTTATGTGCAGGTGAAAGAGAATGACTTCTTGACATGATTTATAATATGACAGAAGAGTGTTCCAAACTTTTCAAAGATATGGTGTATTCTTTAAATGATTTATAAAATTGGAGTGTACTATATATTGTACTAGTTCACCTTTCAAACATAATATATGATTTTTCCCATTACACAAAAAGAAATGGGAAAATATTTGGTTCATGTTTATTTGATGATAAATCGTTATTGAGCAAAGTGGGCATATATAATCTATATATATAATATTATATATATATATATATATATATATATATGAAATCTTTTTAGTATGTCAAGAGTAACAGTTTTAAAACAAAGACAAATCTGTTTTGAGATGCCTCTGGAATGCTCGACGTGAGTGCTTAGCAAAGGCCTACTCAACCCACTAAAGCAAATAGGGTATCCTGCGTCAAGAAAGCTCCCCATCAAGCACCAGCTACACCTTCACCTGCCTGGACATACTGTGCAGCAGAGGCAGCCCTGTGCCTGTATATCCCAAAGCTAATTGTCTATTAGCTCTCTTCCTTGGAGGAATAACTCACCATGGATGCCACAAGCTTACATCCTCTACAGGTTCGATGTTATAAGCCACAGTCATGGCTTGATGTATATTTAAACAGGGTGAAAATTGTAATTCATGGATAACATATCATCCAACATATGTTGTCTATGCCAAAGTAACCTTCCATTAACTATTCGTGCTGCTTAAATACCTATATATCTAATTGTTGTGCTTCTTAGTAGGATCGAAAGGTACTCCTGAACAAAACTGTCAGGCAAATGAAAGGAAACAACAGCCAGAATTGACCAGAGCCAAGTCAACAGCTCCAGAGAGAGAGAGTGGACTGTTGTACTTCTCATCCACCTTATGCCCCTTTTCTAAAGCCTCCTCGGGAACAATCTGCGAAGAGGGGGTGTGGTAGAACGTAAAGGCTGCAATTGGGGTGCAATGGTGAAACTACAGCGATGTGTATGGACACTCCATTTGATCAACTTGATTGAACCAAACAACCTGTCCCACCCCCACTGCTGGTGGGACTGTGGGGTTTGGGCACAACAGTCTGCTCGATTTGGTTTGCACGAGGATGCTGGTACTCATGGATTATAACTTAGAGCTAAAAAATGAAAGAAAACAACAACAAAAACTGAAAGATGCAGAACAGTTATGGCCGAATTACATGATCTGGGATGGGGTGTGGGTGGGTGGGAGAAGGGAAAGGGAAATAGGCCGATCCTGAATTGGCAAATGATGTACAAAATGCACCCAAAGCATTCAATAAAAAAAATTAAGTAAAAAAAAAGAACATCTGTTGAGTAAGATAGTATAACAAACAGTTAAATACGTATCTTTCTTGGAAATTAGTGTTCTGTGTAAGCAGTAGATTTCTTCTCCCCCAAAAAATGATCTTTTGATTTGGAAAACTTTGAAAACGCCCAGAAGGGGAAACAGGACATATATGACAGACTGCATGAACTTGGGAGGGGAGGGGGCATGGAGGGGGAAATGAGTCCATATTGAAGTGAGAAGTGATATGTGAAATGCACAAAACTTCAATAAAAATTTTTTTAAAAAGATAATGGAAAAAATCATGAAAGAAAAAAAAAGAAATTAGTGTTCTGTGAATTTACATCTCTTGCCAAGTGCACTTGTAGTGGTGCATTAACATTTTCAAATACATCATGGTGGCTGGGTGTGGTGGCACACGCCTTTAATCCTAGCACTTGGGAGGCAGAGGCAGGCGAATCTTTGTGAATTCAAGGCCAGCCTGCTCTACAGAGTGAGTTCCAGGACAGCTGGGGCTGCAGGGAGACCCTGTCTCAAAAAGACCAAAAAAAAAAAAAAACATAAAAACCAAAAGTCAAATATATCATAGTGATAATATAATAAATATGAATTACAGATTTGAGTAGATAGTTTGCATATAATTTTGCCTATATCGTGTACATAAAATTTATCCTATGGATATTATTCCCTTAATTTCTTTATAGTTTCTAATATCATTATGATATGAGGGCATTTTAAGGTGAAATTAAATACAGTTGGTTGAATTTTGAAGCCATATGAAGAAAAGCTGAATTATGTTGGTTTTATTATGAAAAATAATGTTGTATATTTTTTGCTTGCTAGAGATTGAGTCCAAAACCTGGCCCTAAATTTCTAGCACTAAACTTCTCTTTCAATTCCAATACGCACAATTTTATTGGTCTCTATTTTAGGAAGATGCAGTATAATATCAGTTTATTTAATTAAATTTGAAAGAATTCTAAAGAATGTACATATTCTAAACTAATTGTAGCCAATTTTCATTAACTTGCATTGAACATGTACACACCTTTAATCCCAGCACTGGAGGCAGAGGCAGGCAGATCTCTGAGTTCAAGTCCAGCCTGGTCTACATAGTGAGTTCCAGGGCTACAGAGAGACACTGTGTCAAAAAGACCAAAAAAAAAAAAAGAAAAACCCTAATGAAATAATTTATAAAATAATAGTGAACACTTGAGGATAAAATAAGTGTTACTTATCTAGATCCTAGATAATTTTAGTACACAATATGGGCTGAATTTTGACTTCTTTTTATTTCTCCAAGTTCAGGGTTCTAATGTGACTATATTTGGAGTGAGAACAGTGAAGAGTTGATAAAAGTAAAATGCATGGGTCTGGAAAGCTGGGTCAGCAATTAAGAAGCGCGCTAACTGCTTTTGTGGTGCGCATGGGTTCAATTTCCAGCACCCACTTGGACTCTAATAATCATCAGAAATAGCAGTTCCAGGGGATTTTTCATCCTCTAATGCGTTCTGTGGGCATTGCACTCATGGGTGCATCATGAATGCAGGCAGAACACTGATGCACATAAATATAAAAACAAATAAAAAGTAAAATGAGAAGGCAATGTGACAATCTACTGTGAGAGAGCTCAGAAAGAAGCTGGAGACAAAACTGCTTATCCTATCTACCATGGGATGGCACAGGGAAATGGAAGTCTAATTTCAAGATCCAACCTAGTAGCAACTTTACTTCACCATCTGTAAGTGTGATAAATAATAATTTATGTGTAGCCACTGAATCTCAATATTATACTATGGCATTCCACAAAACTAGTGGAGTATCTAAGACATGCAAATTTAAATAATATAAAGCTTTAAGTGTTAATACATGACATTAATATATTTATGAAGTAATCCTAATGACATTCTTTTAAACATAGAGTAATGTATCTCTCAACTATCATCAGAGAAAGGTATTCTTGCATCAAACGAGACCCAAATCTGTTTAATATCCAGAGTATAAGAGACTTCAGAGTGCTCAGCCCAAAGCGGGACACCTATATCACACCTTCTACTCCCAAAGCTCAGGAATCCTGTGAAGAAAGAAAAGATTGTAAGAGCCAGAGGTGATGGATGAATATAAGGAAAATGGTGTTGCCTAAACACAACAGGACATTTGTCCCTATGAACCCACAGTATTTGTGAAAGCATGGAAGTGGAGGATAAGAAGCCCCATCACTAGCTGGGAGAGGAAGAGTCATTTTGTGTGTGAGATGCCTGCTAGTATGAGCAGACCGAAACCACAGTCAAGATCATTTGAGTAACACAACATAGATTAAATAGGTCTTTAAAAAAATACCAAAAAAAGGAAGGAAAAAAAGTAATAGAGGATATGAAATGATGGGATAAGAGGGTGGAATTGCAGACAGGAAGGGTCTAAATATGATAAAAATAAACTGTGTGAATTCTCAAATAATTAATAAAATATTTTAGTAGCTATGGTGTTTCTGGACACCTTTAATTTCAGGACCAAGGAGGCACTGGCAGGCAGATCTCTGTGAGTTTGAGGCCAGTCTAATCTACATAGTCAGTTTCAGGCCAATTATGGTTATATAGTGCTACCTTATAAATAAATAAGTAAATAAATAAATAAATAAATAAATAAATAGCAAAATGAACCCCCCCAAAAATATCCTGAAGGAAAGGGATAAATCAGCTAAAAGAGTAAAGCATTGTAAAACCGTGTGAAAGATGACCATTGTATGCTTATTTTTATTTTGTATGTGTTAGTGCTTTGCTTGCATGTATACAAGTTCACCACTTGCATGCATTGGACACAAAGGTCAGAAGAGGGGCTCATATCCACTGGAATTGGAGTTACTAATGAGCTGCCATGTATTATGGGAACTGAACCCAGGTCTCTACAACAGTAACCAGTGCTCTGTTTTATAGAGGAATCAAAAGTGTTATGATTAATGTTTCTTTATATAGGATATTTCATGCTTACTTCATGATATTCATTGATTTCAATGGTCTAAGGGTTAGTATTTTCAACCATTTAGTTTAAATTACTTTTACTATTCCTATAACATATATTTATATCAAAATATAACATTGAACTCTATAAATACATAATTTTTAAAATTAAACATACAGTACAAAATATGTCAAGAGATCTATAGAAATTTTAAAATCCAATTTTATATGCTCATTTTTTTTGTCTTTTTGAGACAGGGTCTCCCTGTAGCTACAGCTGTCCTGTAACTCACTATATAGACTAGGCTGGCCTTGAACTCACAAAGATCCACCTGCCTCTGCCTACGGAGTTCTAGGATTAAAGGTGCATGCTACCACATACAGTCACCCAAAACAGCTTGGATAAATTTAATGAAATTTACACCTTGATTCCTGCCTATGGGTATGTTTACTACAACTGCCTTTTTGAGACTCATGGGTCAAAAAATTAAAAAAAAAAAAAAAAAGCTAAACTTAAAAAAGGGGGGGATACAGTTATATATTAAACCTTTTTGTCAAAAACTTTCAATTTAATCTTAAAACTAACTATGGGAAAAGATTTGTATGTTCCCACATGTCAAAACGTCACCAACTTAATGGCTGAGAAAGAAAAGATACAGCCTTCCATTGTGTAGGTTGTAGCAAGAAATATCAGCAGAGAAGTTGGCCCATCTTAACACTAAAAGGAAGAAAAGCCTCAGACTGCTACAGGCATGAAACATCTCTGAGGACCATATGTGTAACAACTGTTTATAATGAGTCCTAATGAACCTTACCTTCTAGGTGCCACAAAGTTTTAATATGAGAGACTTTCTTACCTCCTTTTCATAGAACGAAGAAAAATATGATGGTAATGAAGTCGTTCTCTAACTGTAAATTAAAGCCAACTGTTACAGAGGTAATCTCTTATAAAACTGGTAAAACTGCTTTCTTTAATTGGCTAATGGACATAGGAACTGTGAAAAGGATTATTCTCTATTCAGAACCAAAAATAATAATAAAGTCTCTTTAAGCTGTGCATTTAAGCAAAATATATTAATACAGCAATGGATATCAACTATGGATTATTCTGCCAAGGAGATGTTGGCCAGGAGATCCAGGCTCCCCCAAACAAAAAGGTAAAGGCTTCTTGCCTGTAAACTGAGATACCTGCAAGAAGAGAGGTGGTAAGGCCCTGCTGTTGAAGAACTAAAGTAAGCATGGGAAGGTTGTATTGAGACCGCACTTGCAAGTGCACAATTGGTCTCTGGAATACCAGAGAGTGTTACCAAAAGCCACTGAACCAATAAAGCAAATTTTGGTCTCCTTGAGTCAAGCAAGACTCCTTCATCAACATCAGCTACACCTCACCTGCTTGGAAAAACTGTGCAGTAGTGGCAGCCATATGTCTATATATCCCAAATCTATTTGGCTATTAGCTCTCTCCTTGGAGGAATAACTCACTGATGATGCTATAAGCTTACATCCTCCAGTGATTAGGAGATGTCGTAAGCCACAGTAAGACCTTGTCATCTTTTACAGAAAAAAACGTAATTCATGTATTAGCACACCATCCAAACATCTGTGTCTATACCAAAGTAACCTACCATAATAATTAGCACTGTTTAAATACCTATATATCTAATCACTTGTGCTTCATTAGTAGGATTGAAAGGTTATTCCTGGACAAACTGTCAGCCCATGAAAGGAAACAGCCAGAACTGATCAAAGTCCAAAACGACATCTCCAGACAAATTAGACTGTTCTGCTTCTCATCCACCTGTGCCACTTTTCTAAGCCTAGGGAACAATCTGCGGAAGAGGGGGAGAGGTAGAATGTAAGGGCTGCAATTGGGGTGAATGGTAAAACTAAAGCAATAGAGACTGGACACTTATTTGATCAACTTGATTGTACATACAAGCCCCTCCAGCTGGATGGTGGGAGCCTTGGGCTTTGTGGGTTTGGGCAGAACTGCTTGCAAGTTGGTTTTACATGAAGGATGCTTGTACTCACAAAAAATTTTTTAAAAAGGGGGAAAAAAAAGGTGTGTGCCACCACGCCTGGCTTTTATATGCTCATTTTTCATTGAGTGCGAATTATATGTATAAAGGGAAATAGGCATTAGAAAAAATAAGAAAATTTGAAAAATCCAAATAAATATTTAGCTAAGTGAAAATATCCATTACTAGGTTTGTTTGTTCAGTGAATATTTTAAGTTTTGAACACTGCTATTGAAATAAAGCAACTTTTGTTAAATATTAATAAATTCATATCCGTTATATTTGAAAATTTTAATTGCCTTAATTCTATAAAATAATAAACATATTGTATGAAATGCACAGAGCTTTACTAAAACATTGGCTTAAAAAGGAATAAACACATAAAATATTACTAAATAAATTATTATAAATTATTTAAAATTCAACTTTGTTTATTCATTAAAATTATCTATGATTTAGACAGTTTTTCCCCCCAGAGCATAGGAAAATAAAAGGATCTTGTAATATTTTAAATTATCAAGATTTAAATGTAATGACCATATTCTTCTCCAAAGTTTCTGATTAATTGGTCCCTACTATTTAATGGATAATTCATACAACTCACTAGGGAACAGGCAAATAGAAATAAATATATAATGTAAAATACTTCAGAGCCAAGTATGATGGAGCATGCCCTTATTCCCAGCACTCAGGAGCCAGAGGCAGCCAGATCTCTGTGAGTTCAAGGCCCACCTGGTCTACGAAGTGAGTTCCAGGGTAGCTGGGGCTAAAAAGAGACCCTGTCTCTAAAGGACCAAAAATTAAGTAAATAAATAAATAATTAACTAAATAAATAAATAAAATTCTGTTACCCATTTAAAATAATACTGACAAGTCTGAGTCAAAATTCTCTAATTTATAATCACGTTTAATTTAAAGTTTTATGGTAATTGAAAACAAACAAAAAACCCCAGGACACAAAAACATGACATCTAGCAAAATCAGTGCTCAGACTAAATTCAATAATTATAAAGGCTTTTATTTTTAAAAAGGGAAAAAGTGAAGTAAGGAAAAAGAGAAATTATTATGAAGGAGTGGCCAACATTTCTATGGAAAAAAAAATTCAAAATAATGCAAAGGTATAATGTATAACAAAATAAAAATACATAACAGGAAATTTTAATGAATCCAGAATTTGCTCATTTGAAATCGGCAAAAGATCCCTATTGTTTCAGGATTAACAAGGACAAAAACTAAAATCAATAGGAAAGTAAGAACCATTCTTCCACAGCTTACAGATTTAAAGAACTTTAATGAAATACTATGGTTTGTCAGATTCAAAGTATTTGTAAGATATTATAGATGGAATTCCCTGGAATTCATAAAAATGCAATGCATCAAACTGAAGTCAATAAAATTAAAAATGTAAATGGATCAACAATAAGTACAGGGTTTGAGCTAGTAACAATAACAAAACCAAACAAAAAACTCTAAAAACAATTTCTAACAGGCCAAGACACTATTCCTGGTGAATAGTTCTATGAATGATTTAACAAACAATAAGCCCAAATTTTTTACAAATTTTCTCTAGTACTGTAAGAGGGGCAAATACATTTCATCTGATACTGTCTATGAATTGGTTATGGCTTTGATGCCAAAACCATAGCAAATAGATAAAATACAAAGTACATCCACTGGTAACCTGGTAACCATTCAATTAAAATATGTAGCACTTATTTGGCCTTAAGAAATAGAACAGGGAAATCATGCAATAGAAGAATATATTGTCAATTTATGAACATGAAAATTGCATGGAATTTAGAATATCAAAAATACTCCTAAAATCAATAATAAAATACATAATTTCACTTGAATAAAACATTTAAATGTGTTTTCATATAAAAAGGTTATTGATGTTTCTATTAATACTAGTAAAATATGAACCATAATCTGTCTTTTGTCGTGAAAATCAAAATCAGAGAAAGTCATGAATTTAAAACAAATTTAGTTTGAAGAATGTATGATTAGAAAAATATATGATTAGAAGAATGTATGATCAACTTGATTGAACAAACAACCTGTCACCCCCCACTGGATGGTGGGACTGTGGGGGTTTGGCCACAACAGTCTGCAGATTGGTTTTGCACGAAGGATGCTTGTACTCATGGATTATCACTTATAGCTAAAAAATGAAAAAAAAAAAACTGAAAGCTGCAGGACAGTTATGGCCCCAGATCCATGATCTAAGGGATGGGTGGGGAGGGGGGGACGGGAAAGGGAAATGCCTGATCTGATCGGAAAATGATGTACGAAATGAACAACACGCATCCACAACCATACATCCTCCCCACCGCAGCGCAAGTATTTAGAGAGATGGTCATGCTAATTATGTGCTCATCCCGACTGTGTGAGAGCATGTCTGCCGCCCAATTGTTTGAGTCCCGCATATCATCATACTCTTTGACTGCCGACACTACGCCATCTACCGTAACTCGTATTCAGCCCTCCGAATCGCCTGCCAGCCAGGCGTGCCTTGCAAGCACTCTACGCCTCCCATCGCCCCCTTCGCGGTCAGCTCTTGTCATTGTCTCTTCCCTTGTCCTTGTGTCAACAATACGGATTCCCCCATGCAACACCCAGATTACTACCGTGGACGGCTCTGATCAACCTTAGTTTATTTTTTTTTTTTTTTTTTTTTTAGGCTTTATTTCGCTTACAGCTTACACCTCATCGTGGAGGGAGCTAAGGCAGGCCCAGGACAGAACTGTAGCAAGAACCAGGATTTCCAGGACTGTTCCGCTGAGCTGTGCTCATCTGCTTTCTGGTGTAACCAGGGGCCACCTGCCATGGGTGCCCGCCCCAGTGTCCTTCCCACATCACTCGTCAAGAAGCCTCACCTCACACTTTCCCACAGGCCAGTCTGATAAAGGAAATACTCCACTTGGTGCTTCTCTCCTCTCAAGCGTAAGAACTGTACAACAAAAGCTGTCGACACAGACTTTAGGCCAGGACATGACAACTGTCCATCTATTAGAGGTCTGAGAGGCCAAAATCTTCATATGGTGGCTCAGGTCAGTAGTTTTAGCACTCAAGACTAGACCAGAGGATCAGGAATTCAAGTCCAGCCTTCACATCAGACCACAAGGAAAAAGGAACTATTGCTAGACTCCATTCCCTTCGCTCCATGTTGTCTTCTTTCCTGTTTCAGCTAAACTTGATGTATCCTGGACTGTGGTCCCCAGCCACTCCCCCAATACCTTCTGAGAGTGGGTCTGCATCACTCACGTTAGACAATTCTCTGCACATAAGCCATGAAGCGGCCACAAGAGTGGGAACTAACAGACACCAAGGCCTCAGGAGAGGCCCGAATTGCATGACTCTAAATTATTTGAATGCAGAGAATTCTTGAGTTTCAGACTCATTGCTAAAACACTGCGGTATCTCTCTAGAAAGTCATAGAATACTCCAGACCTTGAACTTGGCAACCAGCCAAAGTGGTCAGTGACTGAGGAATACATGAGAGATTGAGAAACCAGGATCTAGGGGTCATACACTGTTTTACAACAACCATTCTGAGGAGATCCTCACTAACCAGCACTTCCAGGAACAACATTAAGACATTTGTACTTCCCTTTCTGACTTATGGAGATGGAGAACTTGAACTGAAATGCACGTTTCCCGTGGTCTCGATGTTCTTCATGTCAACCGCAGCCACTGACATCTGAGCCCACTTCATCACCACTTCCTACACAGTGAACAGTTTCTGAAGCCATGTGCTATGGGTCCTTTTGGTGACAGGCCAGTACCTAGTCCCTCACTTCTCAGTACCCAGATGTAACATTTCTCTATTTAGTGCCAACAGTGACAAAGCTTGGTCTCCCCATCATAGACAAAGTGAGAAAAATACTTAAGGCATGGGTCTGAGGAAACTGGAATATCTTGGGCTGCCTTAGGGCTCTCACTGCATCCATGAGCTGGGAAAAAATTAGTGTAAAGGTCTCTGGGATGACATTACCCCTGTCGTCATAGTACTCCACAGGGGCAGGGTACAGCTCCTAGGTCAACTGGCTTAGATTTGCAGTGTGCTGGAGAAGATTCCTCATGACTGGCAGGGAGATGTTATTTTCATGACATCTGATCATGGTGAGCTGGGAGCTTTGGCTGAGGGCAGGCAGGAGGGAACTGAGCTGAAAGTCCCACATTCTGCAGTCTACCCACTTCAGGGTGTGCAGGGTGTCTGAAATACTCTCCAGAAAAGCTGCCAGATCCATAAAACATAAGCAGAAGTCTGACACATCCACACATATTATGTACAGATGCTTCCGGTGACAGAGACACTGACACTGACACAAATCCAAGTCACACTGTGAAAGAAGATTGCAAGTGATGGACAGGGTCTCCAAGTGGGTCTTCTTACAGCTAAACAATTGTTGCATGTGGTGAACGAGAAGCTCTAAAACATTCATATAGAGATGTTAGAGATGGCTTAATTTTGAGAACTGAGAAATGAACTTCGTGACACACCTCTCCCGTAAGTCTGGGAGGCATATTCATCATCATTGTGGATCTGTGCATGGAAGAAGAATCTGTGAAGATTGACCATCTCACCCAGGTATGGTGCAAAGCATTCCAAGGCAGACAGAATCCAGCAGGAATACGGGTACAAAGTCTCTGGACAGACGGTTTGTAGTAGCTTCTGCACTGTGTCTATGGACTTCACAAAAATAAACATCTTTGGACAGCACAGCCTTAGGGAACCTTTTCTCTGCTCTGCCCACTGCAACAAGTATGTTTGATATCCACTAGTATGGGGCATGATGAGAAGCTCAGCCAACACCATTGAGCCAACACCGGTGAGCATATCTACGGAGCATCCTCACAACCCTTGAAGAATTGCCAATCCTCCTTTCCAGCCCATGTGTTCCAGAATGTGTGCACTTTCCGAAAATCAAGTACTTGAAATTTCTGCTTCCTCATATGAACCTTCCATGTCAACAGCTTATCTACTCCATGCAACACAGACTTCAAGGTCTCCAGGTCGGGTGTCTCCATCAGGGCCCCCACAAGGAGGCAGAGGAAGGGCTAGGCTTCCGCCATCTCGCTCAGGACCTTCATTTTTCTGCCAACAACGGCTTCCATAAACAAAGCTGGGACGAGATCCCTGGGAAGGTCCTGAAGAGCAGAGACCAGCTCCAGGAGTGTGGGTGGGGCCTGGAAGCTCATCGTGGCGATCTTTTCTCTCAAAAAGATCCTCACGTTTTTTCTTTTCTTTTTGGGAAGGGAGGAAAGGGTTTACTTGGCACACATCTCCTGGATCATAGCTCATCACTGAGGCAGCCCAGCATAGGAACTCAGGGCAGGAGTCTGGAGGCAGAAGCTGAAGCACAGGCCACAGAGGAATGCTGCTTACTGGCTTGCTCCTCTGAGACCTCTTTTTTTTTTTTTTTAACATTTTTTTTATTGATGCTTTGTGCATTTCATACATCATTTTCCAATTCAGTTCAGGCATATTTCCCTTTCCCTTTCCCTTCCCCTCCACCCCCACCCCATCCCAGATCATGTACTCTGCCATATCTGTCCTGCATCTTTCTCTCAGTTATTTTTTTCCATTTTCTAGCTATAAGTGATAATCCATGAGTACAAGCATCCTTCATGTAAAACCAATTTGCAGGCTGTTGTGCCCAACCCCCCACAGCCCTGCCTTCCAGCGGGGGGTGAGGGGTTGTATTTTCAATCAAGTTGATCAAATGAGTGTCCAGACTACATTGCTGTAGTTTCACCATTCACCCCAATTGCAGCCCTTACATTCTACCACGCCCCCTCTTCCGAGACCTCTTTTTGAAAAAGGTAGAACAATCAGTTTTAAGGGTCCATAGGTTGTCCAAATATGCAGGAAAATTAGGAGAAGCACCTGCCCCTACACCATGCTCCCCTTCAAACCTTAGGCATAAGCCTGCCTTTGCTTTCAGCACCTCAGATGCCTGGACTACCCTCCTGGTCCACACTCCCCAAATGTGTCCTGAGCCTATGGACACACACCAGTTCAATTTTCCAGTATGGCCCATTAGACCCTTCACACGTGGTATGCTGGATACCTTTATTGTCAACTGGACACACCTTGGTTGAGGGAGCCCCAATTGAGGAATTTCCTCCATTGGCCTAGCTTGTGACCATGTCTCTGGGGTATTTTCTTGATTGTTGGATAATGTGGCAGGGGAGATAAAGCCTATAGTGGGTGGTGCCACCCCTGGGCAGGTGATCCTCTATTATATAAGAAAGCAGGCTGAGCATAGGCCAGGGGAGCAAGCCAGTAAGCACCTTTTTTTTCACGGCCTGTGCTTCAGCTCCTGCCTCTAGGTTCCTGCCCTGAGTTCCTTCATTGGGATCCCTATGTGATGAACTGTGAACCAAGAAAAGAATGACAAATAAACACTTTCCTTCCCAAATTGGTATTATTCACAGTGTTTTGTCACAGCAATTGAAGAAAAACTAGAAAGGGTGGTCTCCACCTCCATCTTCCCTTTGGATTCCTGAGAGCAGCATTATTCCTTGGTACATCAAATCTCACCCACTGCTCCTTGATTCCCAATAGCCTGAGTAAGAAACCCATGTTTCTCAAGCCACACAGACCCACCCATGGCATGCTGAAGCCTAGATTCACAGAAGCTCAATTTTTCAGCCAGGCTGATTAGATTCTTCACAGGCAGGATCCACTCCAATGTGGCCCTTGGACTCTAATACTCAAACCAGGTAATACACAGCCCCAAAAGAAAACTATAGATCCATATACTTAATGAACATAGATGTAAAAATTCTCAATAAAATATTTGCAAATGGCATACAGGGACACACACATTGAAAAGATCATCGAACATAATAAAATCAGCTTTATACCAGAGATTCAGGAATAGTTCAATACATGTCAGTATATGTCATAGATCATGTAAATAGACTCAAGAACAAAAATCACATAGTCATCTCAATAGATGTACAAAAGGCCTATGAGGAGGCATGTACAGAGCTAGACAGGCAGCTAACAAGACACCAGCACAGCAGACAGCCCAGGTGAGACATACCTGTCTTGCCCCTCCCCCGACGACCCACCCACAAGGACAGGTTACTGGCACAGACCAAAGGAGCCCCTCCCCCTCCAGTCACCTCACTCAAGCTGCTGGTGCTATGGTGGAGAAGATTCAACTGGCACAGTGTTAGTGACCCTAGGAAGGAGCTAGAAGGAAAGCATGATAAACTCCAGAAAGATCTAGAGGGAGAGAATACCAAACTCTGGAAGGAAGTGGAAACACTGAAATAGGTCCCAGGCTGAAATGAAAAAAGAAACTGAGCAGTGAAACAAGGAGCTACAAGAAGAGAATGACAAGCTCCAAAAGGAAGTGGAAATACTAAAGTAATCACAGGACGAAATGAAAAAGGAAATTGAACACCCATCCAATCAACAGGAAAGGATGGAAAAAAGCCTCAGAAACAGAATGGATGAAGCAGAAAAAAAGAATATCAGCCCTGCAGGATAACACAGAACAACTAAAATGTTCAAGTAAAGATTATAAAAAAAAGTTAAAAACACAAAAGTAGAATAACCAGAAAATGTGGGACACTATGAAAAGCCCAAAACTCCGCATAATAGGACTAAAGGAAGAATAATTCCAAGACAACAGCATTGATCAGATCTTCAACAGAATAATAGAAGAAAATTTCCACAAACTGAAAAAAAGACAAACCCTTACAAATACAAGAAGCACATAGAACACCAAATAGACAAGACCAGAAAAGAAATTCCCCACACCATATCATAGGTAAAACACTAGATGCTCAAAACAAAGACAAAATTGTGAAAGCCACAAGAGAAAAATGGCAAGTTATATATAAGGTGAAAGGCAACAGAATTACAGCTCTCTTCTCAGTTCAAACTCTGAAAGCCAGAAGGTGGACAGAGGTATTCCCAGTACTAAACAACTTTAGATTACTATGCCTAGAAAAAATGTCAATTAT
This sequence comes from Rhizomys pruinosus, assembly GCA_009823505.1. Taxonomy (NCBI): domain Eukaryota; kingdom Metazoa; phylum Chordata; class Mammalia; order Rodentia; family Spalacidae; genus Rhizomys; species Rhizomys pruinosus. Next base: position 415,311 of record VZQC01011627.1, read on the forward strand.
AGCTGAAGGAGAAAGAAAAATATTTCATGACATAAATAAAATGAGAGAATACATGACAAAAAAAAAAAAACACTTCAGAAAATACTCAATGCAATTCAAAGAATAGAAGAAATGAGCAACTATCCCCAAAGACCTAAAGAGAGAAATTAAAAAAAGCATAACAGAGTAAAGACAAACCTAGACCAAGAATGTAAACAAAAAATAAGGTGAAAGGAAGCAACATATATCTCAATAATAACCTTAAATATTAATGGATTAAACTCCCCAAACAAAAGACATACATCCATCTATATGCTGTCTATAAGAAACCCATCTCACCCTCAAGGACAGACACCACCTTAGAGTGAAAGGATGAAAAAAGAATATTCCACCAAAATGTTACCAAAAAGCAAGCAGGAATTGCTATTCTAATATCAGACAAAAATAGATCTCAGAGTAAAATTAATCAGAAGAGACAAGGAGGGCCATTACATCCTTATCAAAGGACGACTTAACTATGAAGATTTCACAATCTTAAATGTTTATGCACCAAACTCTGGTGCACAAAACTTTATAAACACAATTCTTCAGGACTTCAAGATAATTAGTCCTAGCACACAATAGCAGGGACTTCAATACCCCACTGAGCCCCTTGGATAAATGAACTGGACAAAAAATAAACAGAAAGACATTGGAATTGAACAATACAATGTACCAAATGGACCACACAGACATCTACAGAATATTCCACCCAAACACCAGAGAATGTACTTTCTACTCAGCACCCAATGGAACATTCTCCAAAATCTACCACGTACTGGGACCCAAAAGAAATCTCAACAAATACAAAAGGATTGAAATAATTTCATGTATTCTATCAGACCACAGTCCAATAAAGCTCAATATGAACACTAGAACAAGCCCTACTGTCGACAAGAACACATAGAGACTAAACAACACAATCCTGAATAATGAACAGGTCAGGGAAGAAACAAAAGTATTCATGGAACTAAACAACACAATACAACACAACAAAACCTGTGAGATGCGTTAAAAGCAGTCCTAAGAGGGAAATTTATAACTCTAAGTGCCCACATTGAAAAAAAAAAAGAAACAGAAAAGGAACAAGTAAAGGAGGTATAATACTGCAGCTAAAATCACTTCAGAGACAACAAAAAATGAACCCTAAACCCAACAGAGAGAAAGAAATAACAAAAATTAGACCAGAAGTGAATGAAATAGAAACAAACGATACAAAGAATCAATGAACCCAAAAGCTAGTTCTTTGAAAATATAAACACAATAGACAGACCTCTATCCCAGTTAACCAAAAGAAAGAAAGAACAAATCCAAATCAAAAGCATTAATGATGAAAGGGAAAACATCACAGCAAAGAAAAGATCCAGACAATCTTATGAGAATACTTCAAAAACCTATACTCTACTAAATTTGAAAACCTAAGAGAAATATATGAATATCTGAAATCCTGGGAATCAACAAAGCTTAACCAAGAATAGATTGATCATTTAACGAGACCCATAACATTTGAGGAAACTGAAGACATAACAAAAATACTTCCCAATTAATAAAAGCCAAGGTCCAGATGGATTCACAGCAGAATTGTATAAAACATTTAAAGAGGTCTCACAACCATTACTACTCAAACTGTTCAGAAGGATACAGAGGGAAATCTCCCAAATTCCTTCTATGAAGCCAGCATCACTCTAGTAACAAAACCAGCCAAAGATACAACCAAAAAATAAAACTATAGACCCATTTCATTAATGAAAATTGATGCAAATTTCTCATAAAAAATACTTCCAAATCGAATACAGACCCACATCAAAAAGATCATCCATAGACTAAAGTAATTTCTTACTAAGTGCAAAATATGTACCCTCATATTTACAGTTAAGTACCCCAGTCACCACTCATCAAAGAAGTCTCTGATGCACCTCATGGAGACTGTTACTGTGTACTACAAGTGGTCACACACAGACATTGTCTGTGAATTTCCCAAGCCTAAGTGGCACATCTACAATGTGACCTCCAGACCTAAGGCTCATACAACATGGAACAGGAGATAAAGAAGTCACTGATGAATATGTCAACTCTCACTAACAAAGCTCTTTCCAGTAACAGAGGGCTAAGAACAGAAAAGGGCACAAATGGCAAAAGCATGGAGATTTGGAGTCTGTAAACAGTAGGTCCTCACACAGGACTCCTATATTAAGATTTATTCACCTAGGTCTCGGGAACCATTGTGGAAAACATCCTGAAATGTTGAAAGAGCCAAGGAGGAAGTACACGACAATATGGAAATAGAATCCTCCAAGCTCTGAAGACTCTGTTCATATGATCCTACAACAGTGGTGTCAGCATGCATAAGTCCTTGCAAACTTAAGCAGACAAAACCCACCATAGAACTGCATAAATGGGCAGCAGATCCTAATCTTAGCAGAAGAAATATTGGCAACTGATTACTGCTAAGTGAGGAAGAGCTGATCTTCTTAAAACGAGGGACTCTGGATGGGCTGTGTAAACTTCAATGAATGAACATCTAGGGATGCCAACTTGACATAATGGACTTTCACACACATGAGAGAGTGTATGAATTCCAGTTCCCAGGGGCTGTGGAAGGGTGCCAGTGGTGAAGGGGATGTAAAGAGGCTTAAGGTTGATTGAGATGTTCTGTATGAAATAAACAAAAATTCAATTAAAAATTAAAAGTTAATGATGAGAAATAATAATATTACATAATATTGGAAACTATATGGGAGGTGACATGCCACTGGCTCTTTCATAAGGCTTTTACCATACATACGTTTTGGTGACAATTTAACAGTTTCTGAGAGCACGCCCTAAATTACCAAAAAGAAAAACTATGACTCAGCACATCTATTTTATGTCTTTTCCTGGGGACATATGAACATATGTCCATTCACCTCAGGTAGTGTACTGAATAGCAGCCAAAAAGTAATTTCATTCCAACCTAGCTAAATGAATCACTTAATTTTGTGGAGCTTACTTAAAAGTGCACAAAGCTCAAAGGCCATCATAAAAAAAAAAAAGAAAAAAAAAACTATCCCAGCTACATGAATCATGGACTTTCTTGAAGCTTAAAGTATAGACAATGTCCATCATTTAAAAAACTATCCCAGCTATATACATAGATTTTTCTGTAGTAGTTGTAGACAATTCAGCTTTTCAGTGTGTCCTCTTTCTCCAAAAATTATTATTGTTTCTTTACTTTGGGAAGGATCTTGAAAATTCTATTAGTATCAAGAACTTCTTGTAACTGGTAAATTTTGTTTATGTCTGGAGACTCTCTTCCTGAAGGAGTATTTCAATTTCAAACAAAGGGAGATACACAACATTCTGCACCCTCATCCAGCACCTCCTTTCTTGGTGCCTCTTCTTCCACAATATTCCTTGAGCCTTGGAAAGGGTGATTCAGATGTTTATTTTCTCTCATAGGAAACCATGCTACAGAAAAAGTGACTTTGTTCAGTAATAAGGCCAGTCATCAATCTTTGCAATGCACTTCCCATGGGGGTGGGGGTGTTTCCCTGAGGTAGGCTGACAGCACCAGTAACCTAAGGTTTTCAACAACAATGTGTAGTAGGCAATTTGGTAAGGCTACTACATCTTTTTTGTGAACAATAGAAGTGGCCTCTACCCTGAGGACTTCGACATCTCCAGCCGTGGGCATTTACCCCAGATTAAAGTACTGGATGTGAGTTCCCTTCTGTGTAGCTGGGCATAAATCCAATCAAAAAGTACTTATTTGCATTTATGACAATTGCTTCCTTATTTCATTAATGTTACAGCTTGCCTAGTGTGTTGTTTTGTAGCTTGCAGAGTCTGTAGCTGAATCCTCTTTGTTGACGATTCTCTCCCTGAATCCTCTTCGAACTTCATGAAAGCTAGTCAGCAGGAAAGAAGAGTTTCAAGTTTACTTCTAGCCTTATTTCCCCATGCCCTGCAGCTAAACTGTCCAGTGGCCTCCGAGAGTCCCTTCACATTCAATAAAGATGTTTTTGTTCAGTCTCCTTGATCGCTGTCTTTATAATTCTTTCAGATGCTTTCAAAAATATGTAAAACTCTCAATACTTATCATTATGCAATAAAACCATTTTAGAGAGTGTAGAAATTATCCCAAAAGGTCCATTTCAAATAAGTGCCAGTTGGCATTGGGAGGATAACTGGTTACTGAAAAATAAATGTTAGTAAAGTCCACTAAACCATGAAAAGTTCTCATCACTTGCATCAATGGCTTTGTCAAAAGAGCAATGTTGGACACAATAGTGTTGATAGGAGAAATATTATCCCACTCAGCACTTTATAATCCATCTTTTATTGTAATTCATCTCACCTCTGCCTCCTGGGAAATGATACACTATTGTTGTTCAACTCTCTATTCCTGATATTCTCAGTGAGGATGGCTTGCACTGCCTGGCATGGCTCAGGCTTAATGACTGCATTCTACTGTGTTGAACCTGAACCTGAGGCCATCGCCACAATTCTGACAGACTCCAAAATAGGACTATGGCCCTTACTTTTCATTGGACATGCCTGAATGGTTAAAGTTTGCATAGTCTTCACACCTAATATATTTTATTATAAGGGAAAAACATAATGATTCATTCTCTGAGAAATGAGAGATATTTCACCTAGGACAATCCTAATTGGTTTATTCTCCATTATTTTGTCATTAATTATATTCTTTAAACTGGTGTTCAGTCTTTAAAGGTTTCCAGACACGTATGAGCATAGCATTTGGCTTCCTCTTAATTTTTACCCTAGGGCTCTGGCTCAAAACAAATCTGGGCACATCTGCCTTCAAGTAATGCCAATAGGACCCATGATTTGTTTTTCCTGGGCCTCAGCAAAGACACTAGAGCCCCATTTCATTTTTGACATCCCTGTTAAATCAAATTCTTTTTTAATCAATCTTGTGGACACAATTCTATTTGTGTCAGTGAACAGGGAATAAAATAACATCTCTCTCATGCCCAATTCTAGCATTAATGCATTTTCTCCTGATGTAGATAAATGGAATATTTAAGGAAAAATGTGGATTTTAATTTAATTTAATTTTAAAATGTGTTTTCTACCTCTATTTCTGTTAGCAAATTTCAGCTGAGAAGTTTGTGGTTCAAATGCTAATACAGGTAGCTAGAACCATTGGCCTTTTGCCGTGATGAAACTTTCTCAGCTCTGCTTGTCTCAGATGGAGACTTCTGCAAAAATTTTCAAACAGAATATTCTATTAACATTGGTTTCTAAATTTATATTGATCAGTATTGTTTAAGACTTGTGTAGTATAGTTTTCCTTTTCCTGTAACTCACTGTCTAAGACATAAGATGAATGCTTCCTCATTAGGGTCCATACTTTCATACTAAAGTCCTCTGGACCAGGATGCAGACTAAATAAACCTGTCTCTTGCATCTTCCTGTGTCATCTTCTCTGTTGCATAATGTTTCTTGATGATTCTGACAGGATGGTAGAGGAAGAGACTGCTTATTGCTACCCTTGTCTCTGGGGAAAAAGGCATTATTCCCATTATGTCCTTGGAAATGAGTAAGAGGTAAGCCATTTCCAAGAGAGGTCACTATTATTTGTCTTATGATATAGAAATGTCTGTATAAGAGCAACAAATAAAATGCCTTATCTTATCACAATAATGGAAAAATTAATACAGACTAATAACAAATATAAAAATAAACACTAAGGTTTAAATATTTAATTTAAAAATGAAAGATAAATAGGGTAAAATGTATTTGAAGCTTCCAACAGGAATGGATATATGCCCCTTAGATTATTGTAGGAAGTTTAAAAGGTCAGCATTTTATAAGGAGGCATATATTTCGGTAAATGTGTGGTAACTTGTCTAAAAATGTGTTGGGCCTTACAGGTTGTTGTGCCTTACAGGCTCTCCAAAAGCGTAGCCTGTTGGAAATTTCTAAGCCTGGCTCAAGTTTCGCTGACTGTCCCCCGCCTACCGAATAACTTCAGCATAAGAGTTATGTAAACCACTGTAACTACAACTGGTCGCTATGACCAGGAACTGAAGGGGGGAGGAAGAAAGAGGGGAGTTCTGATAGGCTCAGAGGTACTTCCCTACTCGTTTACAGCTAGAGATCATTTACCTGTTTCCCATTCTCCATTCTATGGAGTAATCATTACACGCAGCCTCTGTGCTGCTTGGGACCTTTGAGACCATTGGCTGCCCGTTTGGCACCATGGAAACCTCTTTGTGGTTTTTGCCATTATAACTGCTGTGTTGCCCACAATAAACGAGACCTTGCTTGACTTGGCTCCCCACTGCGTCTGATTTTCTCCTGAAGCAGTGAGGCTGGGGAAATGGTGAGCAGAGGCAACTGATCCTCCTTGATCCAGCCTGTCCAGCAGGCCCGGTACTGGCTAAGAACCCCAGTGCAATCTGAAGCCACCGCAAAAATGTACTGATGTTAGTACAGTCTTAAGTACTTTAACAAATTGTTAGGCAGGAGGCTCGGGGCAAATGCTAAGATGGCATGGGCTGAGAGGTACCTGCCTGGGAGGTCCCTGCCCTTCTCTTCCAGCCAAAAGCCCACACCTGATGAAGCCAAACCCTAATTCCTGATTCCAAAGTGATCCCTGAACCTAGTATCCACCCATGGTTCCCTAACTTGACCTAATAAGGCAGCATTTCAGCACTCTACTAACCCTCACCACTCCCCTCCCCTGCTCTATAAAACTTCCCTGACCTATTCCTGGTAGTGACTGCTCTGGCCTCCAACTGGGTGGTAACTGAGCTTCTCCAGGAGCATTTCTCCCAGGAATGCTTACTTTTGATTTGGTCTGATCTGGCCTCTCTTGTGTTATCAGAACCTTACACAAATAAAAGGCAGTTCCTGAAAGACCACTATAAGAGGCAACATTTTCCAAGGCACTTACAGACTGTGGTTTATATGGCTGTCTGCCTTGCCTCATGTAGGCCTGGGACTGAGCTCAAAATATCCTTTATGGTTTGTATGTCTATGAAGGCTTTAGGGATCTTGGATGTTACTTCTGCATGTCGATGGACATGCTTATTATTGAAAGTTCATGAGGTTTTTATCAAATGCATTTGTTGGTAATTCTTTATCTATAAGTATAATAAATATCATGTTCAAAATGTTTTGCCATGTGTCTACCAAGCCTAAGCATAGCTTTGATAAACCACTCCCTGAACTATATAAAGAAAAACAATTGTTTTAACTGTCTCATGTTTATAAATTATATCATAAAAACTAACAAAGCCTCATAGTTCCACAATATAGACACAGGTAGCATTAAGTTTTCTATGCATATAAATTGGATTCAAAGTTCTATTAATAAGGTAATGTTATAGAATATGATCTACTGAGCCAAACAACAGTTAATTTCATGAGTTCAACTGAGGCTAAGGGGCTTGTTAACTATGGATATCCCTTCATTTAAAATAATAACAAACAGGTGACCCAAGCCTGAATATTTGGTCATTGTACAACAATATTGTACATTTTATGCAATTATGCTATATCTTTTTTTTTTTTTTTGGTCTTTTTGAAGCAAGGTCTCCCTGTAGGCCCAGCTAGCCTGGAACTCACTCTGTAGACCAGGCTGGCCTTGAAATCACAGAGATCCATTGGTCTCTGCCTCCTGAGTGCTAGATTAAAGGCCTGTGCCACCACACCCTGCTATAATAAGTCTTAGTCATACCTGGCCTCCTGGTCCTAAGGAGAAATGGAAATATATAGACTAAAAAAAGCTAAAGAAAGGGGACCCAACCCATATTCTATAAGGCTATTGGAAGCTCCTTGACCACATTGAATGAAGGATTTCCAAAACCGCTACTCTTGAGTAACCCATAAACCTGCTGACAAACTTTCAACCCCTGCTCTGTGGGTTGACTCAATAGACTCATTGACTTCCTGGGATAAATTTAATGTAATCCAATATTTGTTTATAAAAATGATTTTTTGAATCTTAAAATTCCCAGGAGTTCATTAACCATACCTAAGTAAAATGCAGTTCACACTTCTGGATTTGGGGAAATATATTTGGGAAATGCATCTTATAAAATATGTTATTTTTACTGCAATATAAATTTTGATTATAGTCATTTGTAAAAGAGATGCAAATGTATATATCATTCTTTAAGATAACAGGATCTGGGCTGGAGAGATGGCTCAGTGGTTAAGAGCACTGACTGCTCTTGGGGAGGACCTGGGCTCAATTCCCAGCACCCACATGGCAGCTAAGAACCATCTTTAACTCCAGTTCCGGGGGAGTCCAACGTCCTATTCTGACCTCAATAGCATTGCATGAGATGAGTGCACCAACCTACATGCAGACAATACACTCACACACATAAAAATTAATAAATAAATAAAAATATAAAAAAGAAAGGCAGGCAGAACAATATTATAAAAAAAAAAAAAAACGATAACAGGATCCTTAACTTGAAAGCATTAAACAACTAAACTAACTCAATTTAAAAGTAAAAAACAAACATAAGGAGTGCACAGAGCTTAAATCGGTGATTTCCCAGGACCACCTGAAGCACAGATGAGCAGCTACTGGAGAGAAGGCGGAGGACTAGAGAATATGCTGAGAATAGCTCAAACAATGAACTTCTGCTCAAAACAGTCAACTTCCTCATGGAGAATATTGAGAAAGACTGAGAAAGAGATGAAAAGCATGTTTGGCAGAATGCATGAGTTCTGGCGGGGTGGGGGAATGGGCAGGAACACGGGTCTAGATTTGTTTAAAAAAATAAATTTATGTAAAAAAAAAAGAGAGAATAGCTCTAGGCAGGAGACAGGAATGATTCAGTGGAGATGTAGAGTTGGGCAGAGTCTCAGATGCCAGGGAAGGTTAAGCTTCTGGAGTATTTTCTTTTATTTGTTTTTATTTCACACAAATTTACTCTCAGTCTTAATCGTTTTTCATCTTGTAAGAGCTTTGTATTATAAAAAAAAAATTATCTTGAAATGCATTGTGCATTTCAGTCTGTAAAGAAAAAAAATAAAATAAACATAAATTAGTAACCCAAATTACTGGTTCATTATTCGATTCTAAAATTTCAAGATTTGGGGCTGGAGAGATTGCACAGCAGTTAAGAGCACTGACTGTTCTTGCAGAGGATACAGATTCAATTTCCAGCACCCACATGGTGGCTAAGAACCATATTTAATGCAGGGCATGGTGGTGTACGACTTTAGTCCCAGCACTCAGGAGGCAAAGGCAGATAGATCTCTGTGAGTTCAAGGCCAGCCTGGTCTACAGAAGTGAGCTCCAGGCCAGCTGGGACTAAAGAGAGATCCTGTTTCAAAAATACCAAACCAATAAATAAATAAGTAAATAAATAAATAATTACTAAGATTTATTCTTTTTTTTTCCTTAAGCTTATTTAACAGTAGTTGGAAAATGCCAAATCACTGTGATTGCATTTTGGCGTATTTGATAACCATTCCTGGAGGCCTATATCAATATGATGAGAGAGATTTAATCTCTTCAACTCTTACCTTCCAAGGTCACTGGAATATGGTACATTTCTGAAAGTGTTCTATTAATATGATGGGTCTCCTGACTTCTTGTTCAGGGGTCCATGGAGACATGCCAAATGTGTTTAAACCCATAGCCAATCTACAAAGGAAGAGCCAACACTGAGGTAATGTTTCTTCAATGCTTCAAAATGAAGGGAAAGAAGGGACTTTTGTTTAGCCTCTCAAAGGTGGAACTGGTAAAAGAAAAAGTAAACGAAGACAGAGGCTGCTTCCAAATCCAAATGATCTCAAAATTTTTAAAAACCAAGGTAATTTTGGCCAAGTACATGGTCTTAATTGCCCACAAGTAAATAAAATTAAAGACTAAAATAATTAACATACTTCCTTAAAAGTAAAAGGATTATAATTAGTTTGATATGCAAAATACTTAAAAATCTAGAAATAATCCTTGCTAAAATGATATGTAACAAGGGTACCAAGGGTTGAATCATTATGTGTTCTACCTGGATGCAGGTGCATCTTACTAGGACTAAAGAAATGAAGATAATAACAATAGGCTCTTTGACAGCCAAAAGCAAATAAATAGCAATACCAGGTATATTACAAACACCTCTATAGTATTAAAATTACAGGTATTATCCTGTGAATTCACCACTAAGGAAACCACAACTTGGACTGCAAAATTATAACATAGTTAACCACTTCAAGTTGCACTACAAAGACAATGAAATCCCACCAGAGGACTTCACCCCTGCTCTGAACACTCCTAGAAGCCAGTTAGTATATGCACACAGAGCCTTGAAGAGACTACAGCCCTGCCCCAGCTACTCTGGAGGGTAGCTGTTTTATGCACAGTGGAAGATTGAAACATTAATAGATTACTTTTTCTCATATAAGGTAGTTACTTTCACTGTAATGCACTGTGACCTCTGACTAATGTTAAAAGATATATTTGTGCTATGCTTTTGGCATAGTTTTGGTAGAAGTTCCTTCAGCTGACTGGACATATACTGATAAAATTCTAGCAAAGCTTCTATGCTTGTGTAGGTTTTTTTTTTAATTTTTATTTGTTTATTTATTTTTTATGTTTATGAATGTACTGTCTGCATGTAGGTCTGTTCATCCGTGTCCTGCATTGCCACAGAGGTCAGAAGAGAGTGTCAGATTCCCCTGGAACTGGAGTTCTCCTGGATTTGGAATTACAGAAGGTCCTCAGCTGTTATGTGGGTGCTGGGGATCAAACCTGGGTCCCCTGAAAGAGTGGTCAGCACTCTTAACCACTAGGCCATCCCTCCAGCCCCTTGTGTAGGTATTTTTAAGTATCCTCCATCTCAATTATTATCAAGTTAACTTCAATAATGTTGCCTCTATATCTGCTATGCATCTTTACCTGTGTCAATTTATACATGACCAGTATCTCCTTGAAAGAATCTCAAGACAGGCGCTTTATGACTAGAACATGCATTCTATAACAGAGTACATTACCTTATGTCCAGCATTCTTGCCTGCTTATCAGCTTTAAGACATTGGGTCCACTAGAGGGTTGTGAGGTTTGAAAGGATTCTTGATTTCAGACTGCTACAAACTCTATATGGCATGGGTAAATTCTCAGTATCTAAATGTCCTGCCTTGAAAATTTGATATTGCTCTATCAAAAGGAAAAGAGTATTGTTAGAAACCAGATCCCCAGGTCCTTACATTCCACAAAAGGATATGGGATATGGACCCAATACCAGTCACCTCAGGTTCCATTGCAGCAGCCCTGAACCAGTATTAGTCACTTTTCTGTTGCTGTAATAAAACCATCATGACCAAGGGAACTTATAAAAGGAAGGATTTATTTAAGCTTATGATTGATGGTTGCAGGGAATTAGAGAACATTGTGGTGGGAGGCATGGTGGCTGGGGCTGGAGCAGAAAGCTGAAGTTCACATCTTGCAATGAGCACATGATGTCAAGAGAGAGACTGGAGACTGGCAAGGCTTGTTAAACTCACTAATCCCATACACAATGATGTACTTCCTCCAGCATGTCCACACCTTCTAAGACCTCCCAGAACAGTGCCACCAGAGACAAAATGTCTGAATACTTAAAGCTTGTGGGGGACAGTCTCATTCAAACCACCACATTCCATTCCCTGGACCCCATAGGCTCATGACTGTATAAAATTCAAAAATGCATTTAATGCAAACTTAAAAGTCCCTATAGTCTTTACCAGTCTCAATTCCATTCAAAAGTCTACAGTCCAAAGTCTCTTCAGAGACTCAGGCTAATCCTTTAACTGTAAGCTCCTGTAAAATCAAAAGACAAATTACTTCCAACATACAATGGAATTAATACACATTCCCATTCCAAAAGGGAGGAATGGAGGCATAGTGAGGAAATACTGGACCAAAACAAGACTGAAAACCAGCAGGGTAAACACCAAGTCCAAAGCTCCATGTGCAGCTTCTGAGACTTTACTTCCAAAGGGCTTAGATGGCTCAGCTTTTCCAGCTTTGCTTGCAACATACATCTCTTTCTTAGGCTGGTACTACTCCCTGTATGCAGCTCTCCTTGGCAAATATCTCAGCTCTGGCATCTCAAATGTCTTCTTGGGGTCTTAACTACCAACCAGGCTTCACATTCACAGCTTTACACAATGGCCTATGAGGGCCTTCTTTATTCAGGGACGCCCCTGCTGCACTCTGCCTAGCCTTTGTTGCTCTCTGAAACCGTGGGGGAAGAACTGATGACCCCTTCACTCTTGCAAGCTTTATGCCTCTAAAGCCAGCACCATGTGAATGAAACTGCCAAGTTTGGCTGCAAGTCTGGGATGGACCCTGGCCTATTTCAACCACATTTGCAACTTTTCTCTGCCTTGGACTTGTTAGAGCAGAAAACGCCTTCAGTATTTTCCTTTCAAAAGTTGGAGGATTAACTGGGTGTTGTCTTGCCCTGAAGGTACTGTTTCTGATGTTTACTTGTAAATCTCCAGGCCTCTCCTTAATAACTTTAATCTCACTTTTTCCATTGTTTACTTGTAAATATCTAGGCCTCTCCTTAGTCATTTTAATCTCCTTATCAAAGGGAGCCTCTTCTTCACATGCCTTGGCCCCACCTTTAATCTTCTTAGTGTTCTTTTCATAACCAAACTGTACATGTTTTGCAGCAATGCTTTCTTCCAGGCTTCTACTAGAATGGCCTGTTAAGCTCTGCTTACAGTAGTCAACAACTTTTCCAGCCAGATGTTCCAAAGTCTTCCACATTTCTCCAAACACCCACATGGTCAGGTTCTTCACAGCCAACACCCCACTCTCAGTACCAAATACCGTATTAGTCAATTTTCTGTTGCTGTGATAAAACCATCATGACCATGGGAACTTATAAAAGGAAGGGTTTATTTAATCTTATGATTGACGGTTCCAGGGAATTAGAGAACATTGTGGTGGGAGGCATAGTGGCTGGGGCTGGAGCAGAAAGCTGAAGTTCACATCTTGCAATGAGCACAGGAAGTCAAGAGAGACTGGACACTGGCAAGGCTTTTTAAACTCACTAAGCCCACCCCCAATGATGTACTTCCTCCAGCATGGCCACACCTTCTAAGACCTCCCAGAACAGTGCCACCAAAAAGGGACAAAATGTCTGAATACTTAAAGCCTATGGGGGACACTCTCATTCAAACTACCACAGCCACTATACTTTATAAGAATTTAGACTCAAATCTTAAACTCCTCTTTTTAGGTAAAAATCTCTTTATAGACTGGGCATAGAGAATTGCCTGGGAAGTCAGGGTAATAACTGTTGGCAATGTGGAGGTGCCTTAACTTAAGAAAAATGGGTCTGGATAGGCATAAGTTTAGATGCTTACTCCTTGTTACTGAGAAATGAATCCTTCATTAAACAAGAAGATGAGAGTCCACAGAACTGGTTCATTACTAAATAAGCACATGTCATGGACTCTATTAGCAGATGAAGGCCTGCTCACACCCAATAGGCAGGAGAAACCCCATATGAAAGAATACATTTCTTCAATGCTACTTGGTGACCAAACAAGCCTACCTGGTTTGGAGCTGTAAACGACAAAAGGTACAAGGATGAATGATCTCAAATGTCACAAGCATCAAAAGGGGTGGCCCTTGTTTAACTGTACTGAGTCTGATACTACTCAGATTAGTTAGTCTTTTTCAAGGTATTCCATTGTTCCACAAATTCTGGGCCAACCCAGCCAGTGCTCTGTGGGTGGCACCAGGTGTTTTGGATCTGTGGAAAGAAGGCCTGTACTCAACTCCGCCCTAATTGGAAAGAAATTTGTACCATGGGCTGATTTCTTCTTCCTTCCAAATCAAACTGGAAAAGACCCAAGGATCCCTTTATATGAGGGCCTGGGTCAAGGAAAAATAGGGCCATTGTGGATGGTGTTGTTTTAGGAAGTCAACAAACTTGTAATGAGGGTGAATGTATTATTGCCACCTAGAGGCCTGCCATTTTGGCCCAGGATGGCACCTAGAGTTATAGAACTCTTATTTGCATGCTTAGTAAGTGAGACCATTTAAATGAGAGGGTGAGAGAGGGCTATACAAGGGAATTGGGGATAAAGAGAAAGAAGGAGCTCAAGAGGGGTGGAACCATAGGTTCCACTGGTATTATCAAGAGAGAAATGGGGATAAACAGGGAAAGAGAGAAAAGAGATAAATAGTGTAAAAAGCAGAGGAAATCATATTAGCCCAACAACCTTCTGACAAATTACACATACAATATCTATACATAAGTCCATGTATATGGATGAAGGCTACATATCAAGAAAGAGGTCCAGACAGGAGAAAACTTTATTTGATATATTGGCCAGGGTAGCCCAAGAGAGTGCCAGAATTACAGATTCTATTGACACAGCCCTTGATTGTCTCTCAGAACTTGAAAATAAAACCCTATTGCTGAAGACAGGACATACTTCAAACACAGGACTTGGATCAATGGAGCTGAAACTGATCTGGAAGCCATCTCTCCTGAAGGGTAGCTCTCATAGCTTTAGAGAGCCCTATACAAGCTGCTAAGGAAGAATTTCAATTTATAGTCCAACCCCAACTTTTAAGACAAATAACCACCTCAGTGCCCAGAAGAGCAAAAGACATTCATGCAGTACGGGTGCTTTTATTTTGGGGGTTGTCAAGGGCTACCTTATTGGATTTAAAGCCCACTCAGTAGAAGGAAGCTCATGCATGATACTGTAAACAGCCAAATACACATGACTAGGAGGTCACAGATTTTTTAGAAAACTCTAAGACTGTCATAGCCCTAGGCCAAAATAATTTCTTAGTATGTACAAAATATGTATCCTTATATTTATAGACAACTATCCCAGTCATCATTCATTAATTTTCTTTTGTACCAGATAGAGCTTATTGTAGATTTCCACAACTGGTCACACACAAATATTATTTGTGAATTTCCCAAGCTCAAGTGGCACATCTACAATATTATTTTTACAGCTAAGGCTCACAGAACATAGAACAACTGGTAAAGGAGAAAATATGAATCTCTTAGTTCTCACCAAAGAAGCTACCTATGGCACAGAGGGACAGGAACCTAAAATGTCACAAATGGCCGAAGCATAGAAAGTAAGAGTCTGTAGTGTCTGAGTTGTTATACAGGACTCCTTTGTTGAAATTCTCTCACTCAGGGCTTAGAAACCATAATGGAAGAAGGGGTAGGAAGATTGTAAGAGCCAGACTGGAGGTGCAGGACATTATGGCTTGCTCATATGACTTTACAGAAATGGTGTCGGCATGTACAACACCTATGTAAACTCAAGTAGACAAATCTTCAGCAGAAAGCAGTTTTAGGGCCAGAGTCCATGAGACCAGTCTAAAATAAATAAACAAATAATAATTGTTACGTTTGTAAATTTTTTTGGTCTTTTTTCCAGACAGGGTGCCCCTTTAGCCCCATTTGGCCTGAAAGTCCCTATGTAGCCAGGCTGGCCTTGAACTCCCAGAGATCCTTCCACCTGCCTCTGCCACCTGAGTGCTGGGATTAAAGGCATGGGCCACCATACCCTGCTATAATTGTTACATTCTTTACTGTGTTAAAACATCAGGAACAATTTATACAAGGAAGAGTTTATTGGTCTTACAGTTCTATAAGAATCAGCATCTATCAGAGCAGTGAAGCATGGTTATAAAAGTGGTGTGAACAAAATGCTGAGTACTCACACCTGCCAGAAGGAACAGGAGGCAGAGAGAGAAAAACTGGAAGTGGGACCAAGCTATGATGTCTCAAAGCCCATGCCCAGTAATGTGCTTCCTTGTGTAAGGCCATACCTCCTAAACTTCCAAACAGTGCTATCAACGGGGGACAAAGTGTTCACATCCTTGCAGCCTTTTGGGGGTGGGAGTGGGGGTATGGCTGGGGGGCATTCATTTAAATCAGTACAATTGTCAAAATCTGTGCAGCTGAATACCTTGACAAAGAAAGACTTCACTTTTTTAATAAAGTTGTAAAAATCACACTGAAAGTGAAACAAAATCAGAGTAACTACAATCATCTCTAAAATCTTCAGTTTTTCATTGATGAGTTATTAGACATAAAAGGTTGCAGAAATATGTCATCCTTGGTCATGGAAAGAAAAGTCAATAGAGATTTACTGAGATTAGAACAAGATCTTGTAATTAATGAAACATCAAAAAGCTATTATAAAACTGTTCAAAGAATTAAAGGAAACCATGACAACAGTGAAAAATAGACAATTTTGATATAAAAAGCCAAGGTTATAATAAAAGAAGAAAATTGCAGCTTAGATTTAAAAGTAAGCTAATGAAAAGGTAATTCTCTATATAGCATTTCAGATAATAGAAGAAATTGTAAATATTAATGAAGTGAATAGAGATCATTCAGTTAAAAAATAACAAAATTGAAGAAATTTGAAGAATCTATCTGTAACTAATATTTAAAGATCTCTCGATTAAAACTGAAGCATTGAAAACAATAAGTAAAGATCTCTCGAAATTTTTGACGATGTACATATACAAAGACAGAGACAGAAAAATAAATTAATAAAAGTAGAAAATGTCTACGGTTATATAAAAAATATAGTATAAACCATTTTAGACTTTAGTCATAATGAATGTAATGAGGAGGACCACATGTGCACAGATAATACAGGAAGAGCTACAGGAGAAAGTCAAAGAAAACTGTATGAAATAGAACAATGAATTAATATATTGTGACAAATAGAATTTATTAACAAAAGAAACAGTTCCCAGGAATCAGAAGATTAAGAATGCCATCAGATACCATCTGAGGCCTATAACTAAGGTCCCTCTTGTGCTGTATCTTCCTACGTAGTTTCCACCAAAACTTTTATAAACTGTCTTGATTTATGACTTTTTTTCTGTGACTAAAAAAAAAAAAAAACTTCATAAAACTGTTACCACATTGGAACATGGAATTTGGGGTCACCTAAATCTGTTTCCTAGCGGTTGTCCCTTGCATTTGGCTACAGAATAAACTATCTCTTATCTCCTTTGAGATCAGAGTTATCCTTTTGCATTGACATATCTATCAGTATAGAACAAATTTGAAGGGTTTCTCTCACTATTGTATCTATAGAACATATCTGTTAGAAGTACATTTTTAAATAGATTAAATGGAAATGTTTTCAATAGACTCATTTTAAAAGGACATTAGACATCTCTTTTGGCTGTATATCAAAATTCTTGATCGATTTTTTTTTTTTTTTTCATTTTGCTGCTTCCTGGTTTTCATTGAGTCTGGTGAAAAACAAGGTTTTATTATGTAATTTCCTGAAAATTGTAAACATGTATCTGTCCTATAATCCAGAAATTCTATTCCTTTATGTATTTTAGAACAAAAAGTGTGACTATAGCAATAAGACTATTATCTCTCGAAGAGTGTGCTTGAAATGTTTATTTGGAAAGTGTAAAGTCGAAGCAGAGACACCATTCACTTACCCACGTGTAGTTTTAAAGGAGGGTTTAATTTAATTACGAGGCCCTGTTAGACACTCAACTAGGGAGGAATGTGGCCATGAGGAGCGGGTTATGCAGCCTTTTATAAGTACAACAGCCAACCAGAATTTAGCACAACAGTGAAAATTTACCAATCAAAGGGAAGTGCATGAAGCAGGAGAGCAATTATTCCTAGAATGACTGGGGGGGAAATGGAACTTAATTGCATCTGTGAGCACTATCCCTGAGTTTTTATAATCCATTACTTCAGAAAGGTTGCTGGTAAGCTCATCCATACACTGATAAAGTTCTTCTAATTGGTGCAGGATGGTAATAATGAATGAAGAATATGACAAAAGTTAAAACCTGCTTCTCTTCTCTGTACTGCTTCTTGGGCAGAAGTACAGTGTATGAGAAGCCATTATAATAGCCCAAATAGCAAATATTTCCTGGACTTCCTTATGCAAATAGATGATTCATATGTTGACATTTGTAAAGTGATTACTCAGAAAGGTAGATTTCCCTTCTTTTTTCTTTTTCCTTATCTCTATATTTTTCTGTAAACTTCAGACTTGAATACAACGATATTTTGAATGCTCTTTGTAAGTTTTCTAGCAAACCTCTTACTGTAGGGATAATTCTGGAGACCTCTAATATACTCTGACTATAAAAGAAAGTAATTTTGAGCAATGTTTCAAAAAAGTATTACACAGTTGTTATGTGATACTGTTCCTGGGGAGTTGTGAATAAATGACTAGTCACCCCTGACAGGACACTGACAACAGATCAAAATAAGGATATCACCAAAGTTCAATATCATGAAGCAGTGAATTTCACAGCTGTTACTTACAGGATTATAGGATGGGAACTAAGTCAATTAGCAATACAATGGGTGAGGGGTTATTTATAGGAGCAGAAATGACTCAAGAAGCTGCATCACCAAAAGCCCACCTCAGCATGAAGGATAGCTTATAAAAACCAGAACTGTGGAGTCTACTGCATCACTTGCCAACAGCTTGAAAGTCTGGAGAGTGTCTCTTCCAAGGAACTCAGCTAGTCTGAATCTCTTACAGGCACCTTGGCTTCCCAGGACCCTGCCCCCAGACATCATCTCCCTGTCTGAAAAAAACACCAGGTAAACCAGATGGCCTCAGATCCACCTGCCTCTGCCTTCTGAGTGTTGGGATTAAAGATGTGTACCAGCAAGCCCAGTGTTATATGAGCCTTTTTCAGGCAGCCCCGCACAGGGGAAGATCAGTTTTATGCATCTGGTCACTGTCAGGGATTTCATGAAACTTCTGAGTTGTTTACTTCCTGAGTCTTAATGAGCCTCCCTTTAGAATATACTGCCTCCCTGCAGGATGGAATGCTTCACCTTCTGCTGGAACATCCTGAGTCTTAATGAGCTTCCCTGTTAGACACAATGTATCAAGTTAAAGGAAATTGCTAGACATCATTGAAACAAAAAGCTCTAACCAATTCCAACTTGAGAGAATAAGCATAAGTAGTAAATACAACAGCAAAATCTTTGGATTTACAATTGTTTGTAAAAGGAAACAAGGCTACTATTAAAAGTGAGAAAAAATATTTTGAAGTTAAAGTATTTTGCAATTAATATTCTTTAAAACTTACTACTTAATTGATTTATAGACCAAAATGGGTAACTAGTACGTTGTATAAATTATGTAACAATTCATGAATTGTTAACTATTGTGATGTATTGACACAGGGTGGCTGGATCTGGTAATATGGGACTTCGAGAGCCATGGAGCCTTTCTCTCCTCTGCTGTGCTTAGTTCAAGAGGCTAGTGTCTAGGAAACTCCATAGCTGCCAAAGCAGCCAGATTTAGAGAAAGCAACATTTCTGTGGCTAGATCCAGAAGCACTGCTCTGGGAGATGGCATTCCAGATGAGAAAAGTTCACCATCTCATTAACACATTAGGTATTCTGCCCATCTATAGCATGATGTAAGGTGAACCTGCCTTCCTAGGGGTGGTCCCATGACCAGGTGATGGACCCATGAAACTGGAATGCAGGTCTTCCAAATTTGACTGGATAGGCCTTAAGAGAGATAGCCTAGCGGTTAAGAGCACCGACTGCTCTTGCAGAGGACCCAGGTTCGATCCCCAGCACCCACATGGCGGCTGAGAACTGTCTGTAACTCCAATTCCAGGAGAACTCCAGTTCCAGGGGAATCCAACGCCCTCTTCTGACCTCCGCAGCATTGCATGACACAGGTGCACAAACCTACATGCAAACAGTATATTCATACACATAAATAAATAAATAAAAATGGAATTAAAAAAATTAAAAAAAATAATATATGACAGAATTCATGAAATCTGGTGGGAGATCTCTAGGGTGCACAGAGGGAAGGGGGTCCAAATATGATTAACATGTATTGTGTGAAATGCATGAAAATTCCATCAACAAATCATAAAAAGAACAACTGCATATTGCTAAATCTATTAGGCTTTTTGAGAATAGCAGAAGCTAAGAAAAGGCTAGATCAGTCCAAATTAAAAGGTATATAAAGGCATGAATTTATTCCAGCAAATGTGGTCTCTCTTGGGCTAATCTACGGTCGCCGTCCTGAGGGCTGTGGAAAGCTCTCTTCTGGGAGGTGGCAGGGAAAGCCTTTTGTTGGGGGGGGATGGTAGCCTATTGGAATCTGGCCAATTAAACCAGGCCAGGGGCTCAGATCTGGAGGTGGGTCTCAGGTCCAGAGATCTAATGGGAATCTGGCCTGACCGGAAAAGAAAGGAGGGTCTTTCCAGTCTATGCTATCTTGGCTTTGGACCCCGTCCAACCTAACACCCCAGACTCTTAGGGTATAGGGAGCTACGACTTTGCTCTGGATTCTTCCTGCTAAGCTGGGGTGTTGAAGGGAGGGAGAGTTGGGAGTAGGCAGGGCTGTGTGCAGAGGGATGTAGGGATGTAAAGACCACTCTGGAGACCTCCTGGATGTGTTCCTGCAAGAAGCAGAGGAGACCTGGTTCTAAGATCAGAAGTCTCCTGTTTGAGTTTGAAGAGGCTCCTCTTGCTTTTAGATGATCTTGGTTAGAGGACAGGGTCTAAACAGGGGCTCTCCAGTTTCATCCATCCAGGTATCCCAAGCATGGACATGCCAGCAGTATGTCAAATCTGGCACGGCATCACCTGGTGGGGTGAAGATTGAGACAATAACAAGACAAAGGGCAACCGGGCAGGGGTGTTGCAGAGTATGGTACCTGTAGCAGCAGGGGGAACCGAGGAAGGGTGAAAGTACAGAGGGCAAGGCTGAATGGTCATACCCAATGATTCAGACTTGTCCTTGAGGGTCTCTGGAAAACCTGAGAATAGTGGGTCTCGGCTGTTTGATGGACCATCCATCCCGGGTTGGATCTCCCTTGAGTCTGGACAAATGACACCAGTGTAGCTGGCCTAGAAGTTTGGCTGCTGATGGCGTACTGAGGATGACAATGTGGGGTCCAATCCACCTAGGATCAAGAGACTCAAGAGATAAAGTTCTAAGGAGAACACTGTCCCCTGGTGTGAGAGGCCAGGTCAGTGGTTGTGGACTCCACTGAGGTAGGAGCAGGGAGGAGAAGAGAGGAAGATAATGGGGCCAAGCTGTTTGGAGAGAAATGCTGCTGCCCAGTGTGAGGGCTCAATGGGTTGGTCTAAGGCCCGTGTGGCCACTCCCAACTTTCTGTCTGTACAGAGGTAGAAAGGGCATGAAGAGTTCAGGAGAGCCAAAGTAGGGGCAGCCAGGAGGGGTCCTAAGGGGAGAGAAGTGGATGATGGTGGGACAGGAGAGAGGCCCCGTGAGGGTCTCCTTAGCTGCCTGGTACAAGGGTTCAGTTGTGAACAGCAAAATTAGGGATCCAATGACAGAAGAAGCCCACGAATCCTAGAAAAGAGAGGATGTGGTCTGCTGCATCTGGAGGTTGTAGGTTTCATATGGCATTGACTTGAGGAAAGGGTATGTTAGGACCAGAATCAAAGGAGGCGAGATCCCTGGCCAAGGCTAGGCCAAAGAAGCATGGGCTATCCCAGAAGTCCTGAAGAAGGACTGTCCGTGTAAGCTGTTCTGCAGACCTGGTGTCTGGGTCCTCCAACGTAAAAGCAAAAGGAAGTATGAAGACACAGTGAAGTAGGCCAGGACAGTGAAATGGGAGACTGAAGTTTAAGGATCAGTGTGGCCTGAACTAGATGGTAGATGCCAGAGGGCTTATGAACTGGAAGAATGAGGGTGTTGCAGGGTTAATAAGTGGAGATAGGAGGCAGGTAATGGTAGGCTTGAGCCCATGGCAGTGGGTTTCAGAAATAGAAACTCTTCTGGAAGGAAAAGATCTGGTGGGTGGTGGGAGGTGATTACTGGAGTGGAAATGTCCAGACCTGAGGGTCGAGATGATCAGCAAATGCAGGAGCCAGTCAATCCAGGGTGGGAGAAGCAACTAAGGATGTCATGGCCTAGGAGGGGCACTGGACAGACAGACATGATTAAGAATGAATGGGTGAGGGCTGGAGAGATGGACTATTGGTTGAGAGCACCAACTGCTCTTGCAGAGGACCCAGGTTCGATCCCCAGCACCCACATGGCGGCTGAGAACCATCTGTAACTCCAATTCCAGGAGAACTCCAGTTCCAGGGGAATCCGACACTGTCTTCTGACCTCCGTGGCATTGCACAACACAGGTGCACAAACCTACATGCAGACAGTACATTCATATAAATAAATAAATACATAAATAAATAAATAAATAAATAAATAAATAAAAATTATAAAAAAAGAATGAATGAGTGAAAAATGACATGGGAGGACACAGGGGAGAGGTAGAGTCTTTGAGGGAAAGAGTGGTTTCTGTCCACTGCTGTGACAGAAATTGATGAGGGAACTATAGAGCCAGAGTTTGAGGTCAGTACAGAATGGTAGCCCAGCTGTCCAACAGGAAGGAGATGGACTTAGCCGCTACCTGGAGCACCAGCCTAGGCTCGTCGGGGTCAATGGGGACTCCAAGTCTGGCCAGCATCACCCCTCCACCAGGAAAGGAAATTCAGAGGCCAGAAGAGATTGGGGTGCTTGGGGTAATAGGGCTGGACCTCCGTGGTGAGGCACAGAGGATGAGCCTGTGCCCAGGCACTCAGATTTCCAATGGCCAGGTTGCTGGCAGAGAGGGCACAGTGTGGTGAGTGGCCTGGGGTTTGGACAGTTTTTAGCCCAGTGACACCCTTGGCCACACTTGAAACAGGTTCTTGGCAGAATAGACTTAGGCTGGGCCCCTGTAGGATGCGGCTTGCAGAGCCCCGTGTGGTGTGTCCCCCTGTCTTAGAGCAGCTACCCGGGCTTGGGCTTGGAGCATAGCCTTTTGCTGTAGCAGAGCCTGCTGCCTCCTCTCGGCCATTAAATTTCTTAAAGGCCATTTTTCATCAAATCCTGCACAGGAGTGTGGGGGACCATTCTCGTCCTTTTTAATTTAATTTTTTTCTGATATCTGTAAAACAGTGAGAGATAAAGTGAGAAGCCAAACCATTGCCACTGTTGGGGAAGCAAGGTCAAGGTGAGCTTTAAGTATGGTTGTTCTTAATAACTTCTGAATTGGAGAAGGAAAAAAAGAAGAGGCAGGGGGATATTTTCAGATGTCTTCAGCAGACAGGAAGTAGACTTAAAATCTCCAGCTGTGGAATAAGGATCTAATAATTAATGGTGATGGCAGTTTATAAAAGTTATACTGAGCAGAGGCACATAACATGGAAATGCTTTCATTCAGACATTGTAGCGGTTATTTACAGCATGCAGCCCCAACCAGTTTCTTTGTATTCTAAGGCTGAGACGGTCAAACTAATCAATGCAGTAGTTTCTTTATCATGTTGGTAACAAACATTGTATAAACCAGAATTACATACAGTTTCATTAAGGAAGAAGCTAAAGGATGGGGGGAGAGGAGACATTCAGTCCTACTGAAGCAGTACAAAACAGATAATTCAGCTACTTAATTTGGAATTTAGTCTTAACAGATAACTCAAGGCCTTTGAATATAATAGGTTTTGTGCACAATATAACCGTGAAGTGGCCACTTTTTTGACAGACACATGACAGACTCATACATGTAACAGTTAACACACATTAAACAGTAAACACAAAAACAGCTTGGACAGACACATGGATGACTTAATCACATAAATATGCTGATCAGTTATTATGGTGAAACTGCAAAGGAAGGGCAGCTTTAACCACAGGAGCCTGGCTCACAGCAGCAAAAGCTTCCAAATGGGTGAGTTAGTGGGACGGGTGCAGAGGCAGTAGATCTGGCTTACAGCATGGGCTCACCTGTGTCTAATAGGTGTTGGGTTTACCTGATAATTTAATGAAAAAGAATAATAAAAAAACAGTGTTTGTTAAAAGCCAGAAGCTTAAGCAGTAATCCTGTGACAAAAACTAAAATGGAAAAATGATTTTGATTAGAAACAGATGAAAACAAGGTGATAAAATTGTAAAACTCCAATAGTGGACATTTTGGGATTGATTTGTTAATCTGCCTGGTAAATGCATTCATGCCATGTGTTTAGCAGCCACTGGGCATGGCAGTCACGTGATTAGACAAGATGGCTACCATGGACATTTGAATCAGGCATGGGAATGGGGGAGAGGGATAGGAGAGAGAGAGAGAGAAAGAGAGAGAGAGAGAGAGAGAGAGAGAGAGAGAGAGAGAGAGAGCAGATCCTGGAAAGCATGCATGTAGCCAGTTTGGAAAATAGAAAAAAAATTGTCTGGTGGTTAGGTTTTGACCCAGAGTTGTCCATTTTCAAGCCTGGAGATCACATGGTACAGAGAAGTGTCCTCAAATGTACCCCAGAGACCTGGCAGTGGGGGAGGGGGAGGGAAACCTGGGACCGACATCTCTGATCCAGCAAGACTCTTCACCATAGAACCTGTTTCTGCACTCCTACCCCCCCGAAAGAGCCAGTGGATCCTGTGTCCACTGAACTATGGTCTCTGAGCTTATGTGGGTCTTGAACCCAAGGGCTGATGAAAGAGAGCTTGCCCTGGCATTGCAACAGCTTTCAGAAAGGAGCTCTGGACAGCAGGAATGAGGCAACAGAAAAACGGACTTATCTCAGGTCAGAAGCTGGGTGCTTCTGGTAAAGGAAAGGGGTGTTCCCCTGCCAGTGTCTGTGGGGCCTCTGGGCCCCTGGGCCAAGGAAAAACAACCCCTCCCCTTGGGCCACCATTTGAGAAGTATAACTGAGGATAAGAAAGGCTGAATCAGTCTGAATTGAAAGGTATATAAAGGCAAACATTTATTCTAGGAAATGCAGTCTCTCTCTCAGGCGAATCCAGGGCCTCTGGCCATCCTGTGGGACGTGGAAAGCACGCTTCTGGGAGGCAAGGAGAGTCTTATGGGGGGGAGGGGAGATGGTAACCTATTGGAATCTGGCCAATTAAACCAGGCCAGGGGCTTGGGTCTGGAGGTGGGTCTAGGGTCCAGAGGTCTCATGAGAACCTGGCCTGACTGGAAAAGAAAGGAGGGGCTTTCCAGGCTATGCCATCTTGGCTTTGTCCCCAGCCCAACCTAAAACTTTTCATTGAGTGGATGTTTTCATTTACTTAACAAAATTAACTGGGTTAACTAATTACTTAAAAAAATCTTGGATCTCTGTGGGTTCAAGGCCAGCCTGGTCTACAGAGAAGTTCCAGGACAGCTGGGGCTACAGGGAAACCCTGTCTCAAAAAGAAAAAAGAAAAAAAAAAAAAAAAACACAAACGGAGAGAAAATTTTCAAATTAAAAAAAAATCTCTTTTTCTTAAATGGCTACGTTTGACACCAGTCACTTATTATTTACTTTTCTTGCTAGTGATTTGATTTATTTATGCTTTATGAAAAGATCTCACTATGTGGGGTAGTCTGGCCTCCATCTCAGAGATATAAGCCTGCCAATGCCTCCCTAGGGCTGGAATTAAAGCCATCTGTCACCACACCGAACATAACACTTAGTTATTGAATTAGGTTTTATGATAAACAACCTGCTCCTACAAAGAACAACAGCACCAACAATAAGTAGTTACTGAAAGTGTTAAAGTTTTCTTCTGAACATGGATTGTGCACATCTCTTGATGTTTGTGGAAAAGAAGCTGCAATACATAGTTTTAACTGAATGCTTGTGATTTTCATACTATACATTTTAATCATGTTTAGATGTCCTTTCCCTTCTGCGTTTTGCCTTACTAACACCTACTTAATCATATAAACAGCATCTCTCATTTTCGTTTCATCTTTAGAAAGATCATCTTCATTTCTTTGCTTTAATTTTTAACTGAGTAACTTTTTCCTTATTGCTTATTCCTTTTGCATTCTTTGTACATTTTATATACTAACTCTCTGTCAGAGGTATAAAGATATTTTCCATTCTGTAGGGAAATATATCGGCTGTAACAGGGTCATGAAAGAGATCACTTGCAGTACCATGTGGAGTTAAAAATGATGTTTTATGGGGGAATTTCCCAAGACCACCTGAAGCACAGGTGGTTTCTTTGGAGAACCTTCAGAACAGAAAGGGAAGAGTGAGTTAGACTTCCAATAGAAAGGCTAAAACTTAGACAAGTCACCACTCCATAAGCAAGGAGAAAAGGAGAAAAACAAATCAATCAAAAGAACAATGAAGGCATCTAAAGGATGCAAGCAAAGCAAGCCTTCAACACAGTGAAAGGCATTTGGAATTCGCATTGGAATACAGGCAAAGAGAAACCCATACGCCAGGGACACGAAGAGACAACATGGGAAAGGTGCAGGATAATTACACACCAAGCTCTACCAACCCTGTGGAAGATTCCTACACTGGGATCCCCCTGGGGATGGCCCAGGGCACAGATATTAGAAGTACAATTGTGAACATACTTAAAGAAATCAAAGACTATAGCCAGGCGTGGTGGCATATGCCTTTAATCCTACACTTGTGAGGTAGAGGCAGATGGATCTTTGTGAGTTCAAGGCCAGCCTGGTCTACAGAGTGAGTTCCAGGACAGCTGGGGCTACAGGGAGACCCTATCTCGAAAAGACAAAAAAAAAAATCAAAGACTATAAAGAGCAAGTCAGAGAACTAAAAAGAGAATGAAAAACTCAAGAAGGACCTAGAGAGAATGACAAACTCCAGAAGGAAATGGAAACACTGAAAAGATCCCATGTTGAATAAGATAAGGAAACCAACCAGCAAAGCAAAGAGCTAGAGGAAGAGATTGAGAAGCTCCAAAAGATAGTGGAAATACTAAAGAAATCATGAGATGAAATGAAAAAGGAAATCAAACACTCATCTAATCAAGAGGAAAGGAATGGAAAAAGCCTCAGAAGTAGAATGGAGGAAGCAGAACAAAGAATATCAAACCTGGAAGATAACACAGAACAACTAAAAACCTCATGTAAAGGTTATGAAAAAATAAAAAATACAAAAAAGTGGAACAACCAGGAACTGTGGGACACTATGAAAAGATCAAACCTCCGCATTATAGGAATAGAGGATGGAGAAGAATACTAAGAGAATGGTATTGATCAGTACTTCGACAGAAGAATAGATGAAAATTTCCCCAAGCTAAAAAAAAGACAAACCCATACAAATACAAGAAGCACATAGAACTCCAAACAGACAAGATCAGAAAAGAAACTCCCCTTGCTATATCATAGTTAAAATCCTAGGCGTTTAAAACAAAGACAAAATTCTGAAAGCCACAAGAGAAAAACAACAAGTTACATGTAAGGGGAAACCTATCAGAATTACACCTGACCTCTCAGTGCAGACCATGAAAATAAGAAGAATGTAGAGCAAAGAATTCCCAGAGTTAAAGTACTATAGATGACAACCCAGGTTAATATACCCAGCAAAAATGTCGGTTATACTTGAAGGAGAGAGAAAAATCTTTCGTGACATAAACAAGATGAAATAATACATGTCCAGAAAACCAACCCATCAGAGAATACTTGAAGCAATTCAAAGGACAGAAGAAAGGAGCAACTATCCCCAGGCACCTAGAAAGAGAAATTAATATAAGCATAACTGCAGAATTAGAAAGATAGACCAAAAACGCAAATGGATAATAAGGTGAAAGGAAGCAGCACATATCTTTCAGTTATAACCTTAAATATTAATGGACTAAACCCCCAATCAAAAGACATAGACCTGAAGATTGGATTAGGAAACAGAACCCATCTATATGCTGTCTACAAGAAACATATCTTACCTTCAAGGATAGGCAACACCTTAAAGTGAAAGGATGGAAAAAATTATTCCAAGAAAATGTTACCAAAAAGAAAGTAGGTGTTGCTATTTTAATATCAGACAAAATAGACTTCAAAGTAAAAGAAATCAGAAGAGAAAAATAAGGCCATTACATTTTTATCAAAGGAACAATTCATCAAGAAGATTTCACAATCATGAATATATACGAACCAGGCTCTGGTGCACCAAACTTTATAAAGACAATTCTCCAGGACCACAAGGCACAGATTAACCTCAGTACACTCATAGTAGGGGACTTCAATACCCCACTGAGCCCTTTGGACAGGTCAACAGGACAAATAATGAAGAGAGAGACATCTGAACTGAATGATATGATATACCCAATGGACTTCACAGACATCTACTGAATATTCCACCCTAATATCAGAGAATACACTTTCTACTCAGCACCCCATGGAACATGCTACAAAATCGAACACATACTGGGTCACAGAAGAAACCTCCACAAATACAAAAAGATTGAAATAATTTCATGCATTCTATCAGACCACAACAAAATTAAGCTCAATATCAACACCAGGATAAGCCCTGCTATCTACAAGAATACATGGAAACTAAACAATACACTCCTGAATAATGAATGGGTCAAGGAAAACATAAAGAAAGAAATAAAAGCATTCCTGGAACTGAATGACAATGATAACACAACACAACAAAACATATGGGATTATTTAAAAGCAGTCCTAATAGGTATTGGCCGCATGTGGGTGCTGGGGATTCGAACCCGGGTCCTCTGCAAGAGCGTTGCTGGTCCTCTTAACAATAGGCCATCTCTCCAGCCCCCTGTTGAAAACTCTTAAGGTGTTTCTC
>VZQC01011627.1:444642-487373 GCA_009823505.1 Rhizomys pruinosus
GAAACTCCAATTCCAGGAGAACTCCAGTTCCAGGGGAATCCAATGCCCTCTTCTGACCTCTGTGGCATTGCACGACACGGGTGCACAAACTTGCATGCAGACAGTACATTCATACACATACAGAAATAAATAAAATTAAAAAAAAGAAGTGTTCAACATCATTAATCATTAAGGAAATGCAAATCAAAACCACTTTAAGATATCATCTTACTCCAATAAGACTGGCTAGGATCAAGAAAACAAATGATATCAAGTGCTGCAGAGGTTGTGGGGAAAAGGGAACACTCATCCACTGCTGATGGGAATGTAAACTGGCACAGCCACTATGGAAAGAAGTGTGGAGAACCCTTGGAAGACTTGGAATGAACCTGCCACCCGACCCAGTCATACCACTCCTAGGCATGTACCCCCAAGACTCACTCCACTACAGAGATACATGCAATGCCATGTTTATTTCACCTCTCTTCACAATAGCAAGGAGCTGGAACCAACCCAAATGCCCCTCAACTGATGAGTGGATAGAGAAAATGTGGTACATCTACACAATGGAGTTCTATGCAGCAGTAAAGAAAGATGACGTCATGAGATTTGCAGGAAAATGGCTGGAGCTAGAAGACATCATGCTGAGTGAAGTAACACAGTCCCAGAAAAACAAACGATGAATGGTATCCCACATCAGTGGATGCTAGTGCAGATTACCTAGTTGTAAGTATTTCTTGTGCACAGCCCCTTGAGCTTTTGTCCAAGCAGTTGGGAGTGATGCATACTGGAAACAACAACAACAGCAATAACAACAACAACAGCAACAGAAAGGACTGCATCAAAGAACTGACTGAAACAGTGAAATTCTGCTCAAAACATTCAACTTCCACATGGAGAATATTGAGAAAGACTGAGAAAGAGATGAAAAGCATGTTTGGCAGAATACATGAGCTTTGGTGGGGTGAGGGGATAGGGTGGGGAACACGGGTCTAGATCTGATAATCTTGTACGGAATATATTTTAAAAAATAAAAATAAATAAAAAAGAAAGATGACATCATGAACTTTAGAGGTAAATGGATGGAGGTAGAAGATATAATGCTAAGTGAAGTAACACATTCCCAGGAAATCAAATGATGAATGGTATCCCTCATCTCTGGATGCTAGTGCAAATTACCTAATTGCATGGCAAACTGAGCAATGTTAATGTGATCTGAAAACAACTATTCTCTTATATTGTGGATCTCTTAAAAATAAATAAATAAATAACTTTAGAAAAGAATTTCATTTTGAGTTTTTTAAGGGTTCTCCACAGTGCTTTCCACAGTATTTTTATCAGTTTACATTCCCACCAGCAGTGGATGAGTGTTCCCCTTTCCCCATAACTTCTCTAGCATTTGGTGTCCCTTGATTTCTTGATCTTGGCTAGTCTTATTGGAGTTAGGTGATACCTTAGTGAGGTTTTAATTTGCATTTCCTTAATTATTAATGATGTTGAACAATTTTTAAGATGTTTCTCATCCATCTTTACTTCCTTACTGGTGAAGTCTCTGTTCATCTCTTTATTCCATCTTTTGAGTAGGTCGTTTGTTTTCCTCTTTGTTTTTTAAGTAGTTTATATATTCTGGATATGAATGTTCTTTCAGATGTATCAGTGATGAAGGTTTCCTCCTGCTCTGTGGGTTTTCTCTTCACTTTCTTGATTGTTTCTTTAACTGTACAAAAGCTTTTGAGTTTGATGAAGTCCCACTTGTGAGCTGTTGTCCTTATTTCCTGTGCAGCTGCTGTTTGGTTTAGAAAGTCTTATCCTACACCTATTTCTTGTAGATTGTTGCCTACTTTTTGCTCTATCACCTTCAGGGTTTCAGGTTTCTTGTTGAGATCTTTGACCCACTTGGAGTTTATTTTTGCACAGAGTGAGAGGTAGGGGTTTAATTTTGTTCTTCTATAGATGGTGATCCAGTTTTGCCAACACCATTTGCTGAGGATGCTATCTTTCTTCCATTGAGCTTTTTTGGGACCGTAGTCAAATATGAGGTGGCTGAAGTTACATGAACTCAAGTTTGGATCTTCAGTTTTGTTTCATTGGTCAATGATTCTGGNATTAAATACTTAGGAATAAAACCTACGCAATGCACCGAAGACCTCTAAAACAAAAATTTAAATCCTGAAGAAGGAGATTGAAAATGCATCAAAAGATGGAAAGACCTCCCTGCTCATGGATTGGGAAGATTAACATAGTAAAAATGTCCATTTCTACCCAAATTAGTATAAAAATCAATGAATCCCAATCAAAATCCCCATGAGCGTTTTTCACAAACTGGAAAAAAAAATTCTTAAATTTCATATGGAAAAACAAAAGAGCATAAATAGCTAAAAGGCAACCCTGAGTGAAAATGTGCAATAGCTGGGGGGATTACATTACCCGACTTCAAGCATATTACAGGGCTATAGTCATGAAGACAGCAGTGGTACTGCAAAAAAAAAAAAAAAAAAAAAAAAAAAAAAAAAAAAAAAAGATAGAGCCAAAGTAGGGGCACCAGGAGTATGTCCTAAGGAGACTGCGAGAGGTGGAAGACGTTTGGGGATACAGATAAAAGTAGGGGCGGCCAGGAGGTGTCCTAAGGAGAGAGAAATGGACGACGGTGGGATAGAGCCAAAAGTAGGGCAGCCAGGAGGGATGTCCTCTAAGCCGATAGAAGTGGACGATAGTGGGATAGAGCCCAAGCATGGGCAGCTCGAGGACTCATTAAGGAGAGCGAGGTGGACGACGGTGGGATAGAGCCAAAAGCAGGGGGCAGGCAGGAGGGCGTCCTAAGTAGAAGTAGGGGAGGAACGACGGTGGGTAGAGACAAAGCAGGGGAGCAGGGAGGGGCATCCTCTAAGGAGGAGAGAAATGGACGGACGGGGGGCTAGAAGCCACAGTAGGCGGCTAGCCAAGGAGGGCCGTGCCTAATAGAGAGGAAGTTGACGACGTGGGCTAGAGCCAATCAGGGGCAGTGATGGGATCCTATGGATAGAGAGTTTGGACGATGGTGGACAGAGCCAACAGTAGTAGGGGCAGCCAGGAGGGTGTCCTAAGGAGCGAGAAGTGGGACGATGGTGGGATAGAGCCAAAGTAGGGCAGCCAGGAGGGATCCTAGGAGAAGTAGGGGCGGCCATGAGGGATCGTAAGGAGAGAGGAGTGGACGGTGGTGGGATAGTGCCAAAGTAGGGGCAGTGGAGGGATCCTAAGGTGAGAGAGGTGGACGATGGTGGATAGAGCCAAAGCAGGGGAGGCCAGGAGGGCGCCTAAGGAGAAGTAGGGGATGACGGATGGGGATTCGAGCCAAGCTAGGGCCAGCGGGAGTTATCCTAAGGAGAGAGTGGTGGACGATGGTGGGATAGGGGCAAAGTAGGGGCAGCCAGGAGGGATATTAAGGAGAGAGAAGTGGACAACGTTTGGATAGAGCCAAAGCAGGTGCAGCCAGGAGGGCTCTAAGGAGAGAGAAGTGGACCGATAGTGGGCTAGAGCAAAAGTAGGGGCATGCAAGGAGGGATCTTAAGGAGAGAGAAGTGGACGACGGTTGGATAGAGCCAAAGCAGGGGCAGACAGGAGGGCGTCCTAAGGAGAGAGAAGTGGGACAGCTGGGATAGAGCCAAAGTCGGGGCAGCCAGGAGGAGATTCCTAAGGAGAGAGATGTGGACGACGGTGGGATAGAGCCAAGTAGGGGCACAAGTCCAGGCGGTCTGTCCTAAGGAGAGAGAGTTGGACGACGGTGGGATAGAGACAAAGCAGGGGCAGCCAGGAGGGCGTCCTACGGACAGAGAAGTGGACAATGATGGGATAGAGCCAAAGTAGAGGCAGCCAAGGCGGGATCTAAGGAGCGAGAAGTGGACGACGGTGGTATAGACGACGGTGGGCTAGATAGCCAAAGTAGGGGCAGCGGGAGGGATCCTAAGGAGAGAGAGTTGGACGACGGTGGGATAGAGACAAAGCAGGGGCAGCCAGGAGGGCGCTAAGGAGGAGAGAGAAGTGGATGACGGTGGGATACAGCCAAAGCTAGGGGGCCAGGAGGGATCCTAAGGAGGAGAAGTGGACGACGGTGGGTGGGATAGAGCCAAAGTAAGGGCAGCCAGCCAGGATGTATCCTAAGGAGAGAGAGGGGTACGATGGTGGGATAGAGCCCAAAGTAGGGGCAGTCAAGAGGGATCCTAAGGAGAGAGAGGTGGCATCGGACGATGGATAGAGGCCAAAGTAGGGGCATCCAGGAGGGCATCCTATGGAGAGAGAGTTGGATGATGGTGGGACAGAGCCAAAGCAGTGGCACCAGGAGGGATCCTAATTGAGCGAGAGCTGCGATGGTGGTAGAGCCCAAAGCAGGGGCAGACAGGAGGGATCCTAATGGAGGAGAGAGTGGCCGATTGGGGATAGAGCCAATAGTAGGGGCAGCCAGGGAGGGATCCTAAGGGAGAGAAGTTTGGACGACGCTGGGATCGAGCGTACAGTCGGGTGCAGCCAGTTGGGATCCTAAGGAGAGAGAAGTGGAGTATGGTGGGATAGAGCCAAAGCAGGGGGCGCAAGGCAGGATGGCGTTCTAAGGAGAGAGAGGTGGACGACGGTGGGATAGACCCAAAGCAGGGGCAGCCAGGAGGGGACCCTAAGGCGAGAGGAAGTGGCCGATCGTGGGATAGAGCCAAAGCAGAGGCAGCCAGGAGGGTTGTCCTAAGGAGGAAGAAGTGGACGATGGTGGGAGATAGAGCCAACGCAGGGGCAGCCAGGAGGTGGAGGGTGTCCTAATGAGAGAGACATGAACGATGGTGGGATGAGCCCAAAGTAGGGCACAGCCAGGTGGTATCCTTAAGGAGAGAGAAGTGGACGACGGTGGATCTCAAGCCAAAGTAGGGGCGCCCAGGAGAGATCCTAAGGAGAAGAAGGTGGATGATGGTGGGATAGAGCCAAAGTTGTGGCGGCCAGGAGGGATCCTAGGAGAGAGAAGTGGACGACGGTGGGATAGAGCCCAAGTAGGGGCAGCCAGGAGGGTGTCCTAAGGAGAGCGACGTGGACGACGGTGGTATAGAGCCAAAGTAGGGGCAGCAGGAGGTGTCCTAAGGACGGATAGAAGTGGGCCGATAGTGCGGATAGAGCCAAAGTAGGGGTAGTCAGGAGGGCATTCCTAAGGAGCGAGAGGTGGACGCCCGGTGGGTTAGAGCCAAAGCAGGGGCAGGCAGGAAGGGCGTCCTAAAGAGAGAGAGGTGGACGATGGAGGGATAGAGCCAAAATAGGGTCACTCAGGAGGGATCATAAGGAGAAGAAGGGGCAGCAAGGAGGGACCCTAAAGAGAAGTAGGGGCAACCAGGAAGGATCCTAAGGAGAAATAGGCGCAGCCAGGAGGGCGCCCTAAGGACAGAGAAGTGGACGACGGTGGGATAGAGCCAAATCAGGGGCAGTGGAGCGATCCTAAGGAGAGAGAGGTGGGAGATCGGTGGGATAGAGCCAAGCTAGGGGCAGCCAGGAGGGATTTTAAGGAGGGGCGACGTGGACGACGGTGGGATAGAGCCCAAGCAGGGGCAGGCCAGGAGGGATCCTACGGACAGAGAGGTGGCACGACGGTGGGGGATAGAGCCAACGTAGGGGCATTCCAGGAGGGATCCTAAGGAGCGGAGAAAGTGGACCGACGGGGGATTAGAGCCAAAGTAGGGGTGGCAAGGAGGGATCCTAAGGAGAGGGGGGTGGACGATGGTGGGATAGAGCCAAAGCAGGGGCAGTGGAGGGATCCTAAGGAGAGCGAGGTGGACGATGGTGGGATAGAGCCAAGATAGGGGCAGCCAGGAGGGATCCTAAGGAGAGAGGGGTGGACGACTCTGGGATAGAGCGAAAGCAGGGGCAGCCAGTCCAAGTTTTATCCTTAAGGAGACAGACATTGGTACAGTGGTGGATAGTAGAGCCCAAAGCAGGGGCAGCCAGGCGGGCGTCCTAAGAGGAGAGAAGTGGACGATGGTGGGATCGAGCCAAAGCAGGGGCAGCCACGGGGGATCCTATGGAGAGAAAAGTGGATGACGGTGGGATAGATCCAAAGCAGGGCGCCAGGATGGCGTTCTAAGGAGAGAGAGGTGGACGATGGTGGTATAGAGCCAAATTAGGGGCAGTCAGGAGGGATCGTAAGGAGAAATAGGGTTGGCCAGGAGGGTTCCTAAGGATAGAGAAGTGGATGATGGTTGGATTGAGCCAAAGTATGGGTGGCTAGTAGGGATCCTAAGGACAGAGATGTGGACTATGGTGGGATAGAGCCCAAGCAGGGGCAGCCAGGACGGGTGTCCTAAGGCGATATAATGGCGCCGGTGGGATAGAGTCCTGTGTATGTGTGCAGACAGGCGGGATTCCTAAGGCGGAGAGAGAGGTGGACGAGGTTGGGATAGAGCCAAAGTAGGGCAGCCAGGAGGGATCTTAAGGAGAGGTAGACGTGGACGATCGGGGGATAGAGCCAAAGTAGGGGCAGTCCGGATGGATTCCTACGGGGAGAGAGACGTGGATGATTGTGGGATAAAGCCAAAGTAGGGGCAGCCAGGCGGCTCCTAAGGGAGAGAAGTGGACAATGGTTGGATAGAGCCAAAGCAGGGGCAGTCAGGAGGGATCTTAAGGAGAGAGACGTGGACGACGGTGTGATCGAGCCAAAGTAGGGGCATCAGAGGGGGGATCCTAAGGAGAGCGAAGTGGACGACGGTGGGATAAAGCCAAAGCAGGGGCAGCCAGAGGGACGTCCTCCGGGAGAGAGAAGTGGACGGCGGTGGGATGGGATAGAGCCAAAGCAGGGGGAGTGGAGGGATCCTAAGGAGAGAGAGGTGGACAATGGTGGGATATATCCCACGCAGGGGCAGCCCATGAGGGCGTCTAAGGAGAGAGAAGGGGACGATGGTGGGATAGAGCCAAAGTAGGGGCTGCCAGGAAGCCGTCCTAAGGAGCGAGAAGTGGCCGATGGTGGGATAGAGCCACAGCAGGGGCAGCCATGCTGGATCCTAAGGAGAGAGAGGTGGACGACGGTGGGCTAGAGCCAAAAAACCAAACAAAGCAGGGGCAGCCAGGAGGGCATCCTAAGGAGAGAGCAGTGGACAATGGTGGGATAGAACCAAAGCAGGGGCAGCCAGGAAGCGTCCTAGGATGCGAGAAGTGGCGACAGTGGATCGAGCCAAATCAGGGGGCAGTGGCTGGATCCTAAGGCGGATGAGCGGGAAGAGGTGGACGATGGTGGGATTGAGCCAAAGTAGGGGCAGTGGGCATCCTATGGAGAGAGAGTTGGATGATGGTGGGATAGAGCAAAGTAGGGGCAGCCAGGAGGATCATAAGGAGAGAGAGGCGAAGTGGACGCTGGTGGTATAGAGCCAAAGTAGGGGCAGTGGAGGGATCCTAAGGAGAGAGAGGTGGAACAATGGTGGGATAGAGCCAAAGAGGGGCAGCCAGGAGGGCGTTCTAAGGAGAGAGAACGAGCGAAGTGGACGATGCTGGGGAAGAGCCAAAAGTAGGGGCTGCCAGGAGAGGGTCTAAGGAAGCGAGAAGTGGACGATTGGTGGATAGAGCCAAAACAGCAGGGGCGGGCAGGAAGGATCCTAAGGAGGGAGAGGTGGACGACGGTGGGATAGAGCCAAAGCAGGGGCAGCCAGGAGGGGCATCCTACGGATGAGAGACGTGACGATTGTTTGGGATAGAGGCCCAAAGCAGCAGCAGCCAGGAGGGGTCCTAATGAGAGAGAAGTGGACGACAATGGGATAGAGCCAAATCAGGGGCAGTGGAGCGATCCTAAGGAGAAGAGAAGTGGACGATGGTGTTATAGAGCCAAAGTAGGGGCGCCAGGAGGGTGTCCTAAGGAGAGAGAAGTGGGACGCTGTGGGATAGGCGCCACCGTATGGCACCAGGAGCGGATCCTAAGGAGAGAGAAAAAGTGGCGACGGTGGGATAGAGCAAAAGCAGGGGCAGCCAGGAGTGGTGTCCTAAGGATAGCGAAGTGGACGATAGTGGACTAGAGCCATAAGCAGGGGCAGCCAGAGGGATCCTAGGAGGAGAAGTGGACGAACAGTGGGGATAGAGCCAAAATAGGGTCACTCAGGAGGGATCATAAGGGGAGAGAGGTGGACGATGGTGGGATAGAGCCAAAGTAGCGGGCAGCCAGGAGGGTGTCCTAGGGAGTGAGACGTGGCCGATGGTTGGATAGAGCCAAAGTAGGGGCCACCAGGAGGGATCATACGGGACGAGAAGTGGACTACGTGGGATAGAGCCAAAGGCAGGGCAGCCAGGAGGGTTTTTTCCATAAGGAGAGAGATTGGACGAAAGTGGGATTAGAGGCCCAACGCAGGGGCAGCGAGGAGGGTGTCCTAAGGAGATAGAAGTGGACGATAGTGGGATAGAGCCCAAGTAGGGGCAGCCAGCAGGGATTCTTAAGAGGGAAGTGGACGATGGTTGGATAGAGCCAAAAGTAGGGGGCATCCAGGAGGGCGTCCTACGGAGAGAGAAGTGGACGCTGGTGGGATATGTGGGATAGAGCCCAAAGCAGGGGCAGCAGGAGGGATCCTAAGGAGAGAGAAGTGGACAACGGTTGGATAGAGCCAAAGCAGGGCAGCCAGGAGGGCGTGTCATAAGGAGAGAGAAGTGGAAGACGGTGGGATAGAGCCAAAACAGTAGGGGCAGTCAGTCAGGAGGGTTCCTAAGGAGAGAGAAGTGAACGACGGTGGGATAGATAGAGCCAAAGCAGGGGCAGTGGAGGGATCCTAAGGCGAAGTAGGGGCAGCAGGAGGGCTCCTAAGGGCGAGAATAAGTGGGAGATGGTGGGATAGAGCCAGAGTAGGGGCAGCCAGGATTGATCCTAAGGAGAGAGAAGATAGAGTGGACAACGGTTGGATTAGTATAGCCCAAAGTAGGGGGCAGCCAGGAGGGCGTCTAAGGAGAGAGAGAAGTTGACGACGGTGGGATAGAGCCAAATAGGGAGGGCCAGCCAGGAGGGCGTCCTAAAGACGGAGTTGAGAGAAGTTGGCGACGTACGGTGGGATAGAGCCAAGTAGGGGCAGCCAGGCGGGCTCCTAAGGAGAAGTGGCCGCCGGTGGGATAGTGCCAAAGTAGGGGCAGTCAGGAGGGTTCCAAGAGGAGAGAAGTGGATGATGGTGGGATAAAGCCAAAGTAGGGGCAGCCAGGAGGATTCCTAAGGAGAGAGAAGTGGACACTGGTTTGGATAGAGCCCAAAGCAGGGGCATCCAGGAGGGCCGTCCTAAGGAGAGGGAAGTGGACGACGGTGGGATAGAGCAAAAGTAGGGCAGCCAGGGAGGATCCTAAGGAGAGAGAAGTGGACGACGGTGGATTTGGGTTGGATAGAGCCAAAGTAGGGGCCGCCAGGAGGGGCGTCTTTAAGGAGAGAAAAGTGGACGACGGTGGGATTAGAGCCAACGTAGGGGCAGCCAGGAGGGATCCTAAGGAGGAGATACGTGGACGACGGTGGGATAGAGCCAAGTAGGGGCAGTCAGGAGGGATCCTAAGGAGCGAGACGTGGAAGACGGTGGGATAGAGCCAAAAGAGGGGCAGCCAGGAGGGCGTCCTAAGGAGAGAGGAGTGGACAATGGTGGGATAGAACCAAAGCAGGGGCTATGGAGGTGGGTGTTTGGGTGTGTGTCGGGGGTGGTTCTTTGGGTTGTTTTTTTGTGGTGGGGGGGGGTTGGGTTGTGGGGGTGGTTGTTGGGGGGGTGGGGTGTGGTTTGGGGTGGGGGTTGCTCGGGCTCTGGTGGCTGGTGTGTGTGGGGTGGGTTGTTTGTCACACCCCTTTTTTTTTTTTTTTTTTTCTTTTTTTTTTTTTTTTCTTTTTTTCCCCCCCCCCCCCCCCCACCCCCCCCCCCCCCCCCCACCCCCCCCCCCCCCCCCTAAGGAGAGAGAGGTTTGACGATGGTGGATAGAGCCAAAGCAGGGGCAGCCAGGAGGGCTTCCTAAGGAGAGAGAAGTGGACGGATGGTGGGATAGAGCCAAAGTAGGGGCTGCCAGGAGAGGGTCCTAAGGAGAGAGAAGTGGACGATGGTGGGATAGAGCCAAAGCAGGGGCAGCCATGAGGGGTCCTAAGGAGAGAGAGGTGGAAGATGGTGGGATAAAGCCAAGCAAGGGGCAGCCAGGAGGGCGTTCCTAAGGGAGAGAGAAGTGGACGATTGTGGGATAGAGCCAAAGCAGCGGCAGCCAGGAGAGCGTCCTAAGGAGAGAGAAGTGACGACAGCGGGATAGAGCCAAATCAGGGCAGTGAGGGATCCTAAGGATGAGAGAGGGGCCCGATGGTGGGAATAGAGCCAAAGTAGGAGCAGCCAGGAGGGATCCTTAAGGAGAGCGGAAGTGGCCGCCGGTGGGATGAGCCAAAAGCAGGGGCCGGCCAGGGGGGCATCCTATGGAGAGAGAGTTGGATGATGGTGGGATAGAGCAAAGTAGGGGCAGTCAGGCGACGTCCTAAGGAGAGAGAAGTTGACGACGGTGGGATAGAGCAAAAGCAGGGGCAGCCAGGAGTGGCATCCTAAGGAGAGAGAGAAGTGGACGATGGTGGATGAGCCAAAGCAGGGGCAGTGGAGGGGGGCATCCTAAGGAGAGAGACGTGGATGATGGTGGGGTGGGAGAGAGGGCCGTTGGGGGTCTCCTAGCTTGCCTGGTACAAACCATGGGTTCAGCTGTAACAGCAAAGTTAGGGATCCAGTGATGGAAGAAGTCCACCAATCCTAGAAAAGAGGGGACGTGGTCTGCTGTCTCTGGAGGCTGTAGGTCTCATATAGCGGTGGCTTGATCTGACCTGAGGCGTACTGACGGGTCTGTTAGGACCAGGTCAGAAAGAAAGAGAGATTCCCTGGCCAAGGCTTGGCTAAAGAAAAGTATGGGCTGCCAGGCGTTGTGGCGCACGCCTTAATCCTAGCACCTGGGAGCAGAGGGCCAGGGGGATCTTGTGAGTTCAAGGCCAGCCTGGTCTACAGAGTGAGTTCCAGGACAGCTGGGGCCACAGGGAGACCTGTATCAAAAAGACCCCCCCCCAACCAACAAACCCAAAAAAAAAAAAAAGAAGTATGGGCTATCCTGGAAGCCCTGAGGAAGGACTGTCTGTGCTGTTCTGCCTACCTGGTGTCTGGGTCCTCCCATGTAAAAGCAAAAGGAAGTATGAAGGCACAGTTAAGAAGGCCAGGACACTGAACTGGGAGAGTGAAGAGTTAGGGCAGCCTGAACTAGACGGTAGGTGCCAGAGGCCATGGCAGTGGGTTCAGAAATAGAAACTGGCCTGGAAGGAAAAGAGGTGGGGTCCTTGAGGCAGATCAGGACTGGTGGGGGAAAGAGAGGGTCTTGTCCACTCCTGTGACAGAAATTGATAAGAGGTCAGTACAGAAAGGTAGCCCAGCTCTCCAACAGGAAGGAGATGGACTTACCTGCTACCTGGAGCATCAGCCTAGGCTTGTCGAGATTCAATGGTGTCTCTGAGTCCGGCTGCATTAGCCTTCCACCAGGCAAAGAAATTCAGAGGCCGGAAGAGATTGGGGTGCTTGGGGTAATGGGGCAGGACCTCCATGGCGAGGCACAGAGGACGACCCTGTGCCCAGGCACTCAGATTTCCAATGGCCAGGTTGCCAGCAGAGAGGGCGCAGTGTGGTGGGTGGCCTGGGGTTTGGATAATTTTTAGCCCAGTGACCCCCTTGGCTACACTTGAAACAGGCTCCTGGCAGAATAGTCTTAAGCTAGGCCCCTGCAGGAAGGGGCTTGACGGAGCCCCTTGTGTCCCTCTGCAGGAATGATGTTGGCCTCAGACTAGCTACCAGGGCTTGGGCATGGATTGTAGCCTTTCGCTGTAGCAGAGCCCGTCAGGAAGACCCAGCTGCCTCCTCCCAGCTGCCTCCTCTCGGCCATTAAATTTCTTAAAGACCATTAAAGGCACAGGAGTGTGGGGGACCATCCTTGGCCTTTTTAATTTAATTTTTCTGATATCTGTAAAACAGTGAGAGATAAACTGAGAAGTCAAGACCATGGCCACTGTTGGGGAAGCGTGGTCAAGGTGAGCTTTAAGTATGGTTGTCCTTAATACATTCTGAATTGCAGAAGGAAAAAAAGAGGCAGGGGGGATATTTTCACATGTCTTCAGCAGACAGGAAATTGACTTAAAATCTCCAGCTGTAGAATAAGGGTCTAATAATTAATTTTGGTGATAGCAGTTTATAAAAGTTGTACTAAGCAGAAGCATATAACATGGAAATGCTTTCATTCAAACATTATAGAGGTCATTTACAGCATGCAGCCCTGTTTCTTTGCATTTGCAAGGCTGAGATGGCCAAACTGGTCAATGCAGTTTCTTTATCATGCTGGTACCAAACATTGTATAAAAAGAATTACATACATTTTCATCAAGGAAAAGGCTAAAGGATGGGGGAGAGGAGACATTCAGTCCTACTGAGGCAGTACAGATAATTCAACAATTGTGGCACCTACAGTTACTTAATTTGGAATTTAGTCTTAACAGATAAGGAACTTGGATTCATTTTAGCCTTTGGTTATAATAGGTTTTATGCACAATAAAACCTAGAAGTGGCCATTTTTTTGACAGACACATGACACACTCATACATGTAATGGTTAACACACATGAAACAGTAAACACACAGAGAGCTTGGACAGGCAGATGCATGACTTAATCTCATAAATATACTGATCAGTTATCACAGTGAAACTGCAAGGGAAGGGCAGCTTTAACCACAGGAGCCAGGCTTACAGCAGCAAAATCTTGCAACAGGGCAAGCTAGTGTAGGTGGACAGATGCAAAGACAGTAGATCTGGCTCATGGCATGGCTTGCCTATGTCTAATAGGTGTTGGGTTTACCTGCTAATTTAATGAAAAAACAAAACCAGAACAGTATTTGATAAAAGCCAGTAGCTTAAGCAGCAATCCTGTGAAAACATTAACTATACCCACACAAAAGCTAAAATGGAAAAATGATTTTAATTGGAAACAGATGAAAACACTGTGATAAAATTGTAAAACTCCAATAGTGAACATTTTGGGATTAATTTGTTAATCTGCCTGGTAAATGCATTCATGACATGTGCTTAGCAACCACAGGAATGGCGGTCATGTGATTAGACAAGATGGAGACATGGAAATTTGAATCAGGTGCAGGAATGGGGGAGGGGTGTATGAGAGAGAGAGAGAGAGAGAGAGAGAGAGAGAGAGAGAGAGAGCAGATCCCCGAAAGCCTGTGTGTAGCCAGTTTGGAAGAAAAAATTGTCTGGTGGTTAGGCTTTGACCCAGAGTCGTCCATTTTCAAGCCTGGAAATCACAGGCTACAAAGAAGCATCTTCCAATGTACCCAAGAGACCTGGCAGTGGGGGACGGAGGAACGAAACTTAGGATGGACGTCTCCAATCTGGCCAGACCCTTCACCACAGAACCTGGTTCTGCACTCTTTCCCAAAAAAACCACCAGTGGACCCTGGGTCCACTGAACTATGGTGCCCAAGCATCCATGGATCCTGGACCCTTGGGCTGAAGAAAGAGAGCTTGCCCTGGCAACAGCTTTCAGACGGAAGCTCTGGATAGCAAAAATGAAGCAACAGAAAAATGGATTTACCCCAGGTCAAAAGGCGGGTGTGTCGGTAAAGGAAAGGGCTATTTCCCAGCCTGTGTCCCTGGGCCATGGGCCTCACGGGCTGAGGAGAAACATCCCCTCCCCATAGGAACACCGATTGAGAAGTATAACCGACTCTAAGAAAAGGCTGAATCAGTCTGAATTAAAAAGTATATAAAGGTAGGCATTTATTCCAGGAAATGCAGTCTCTCTCTCAGGCGAATCCATGGCCGCCGGCCAACCTGAGGATCATGGAAAGCCCAGACAATTCCTTTTAAAAGACAGAGTAAAGATAAGATGACAAGAAGTATTTAGTCTTAATAAGGTGATAGAGATTAATCTATTATTAAAGATTGAAAATCCTAAAAGCATGAAGTAAAGTAGTTTTCATGAGGTCGTGTCGCCCACCTCTCTGCAACCAACTCTTCCACAAACACAAGCACACAGCACACAGAAGGGACTGCCTGCCAGATCAGCAAGGAGGGCACAGGCCCAGGGAGGTCCCTTTGCCTCCCATGAGGAGGAAGGGAGTGAGGGAAACAGGCTCAAAAATTCCTGCAGAAACACAACAGAGCCCAAAAGCTGTCCCAGCCTGCCCCTCCCCAGCCCTTGGAGGCAAGAGACCAGAGTGGCCCATGCATCCTGGAAATTAAACCCCTATGGAGAAGCTTTGCAATAAGTGCCAGACCCCCAATGGATTCTTAGCCAGAGAAATGGAAGCACAGCTTCCACATGTGCACCCCAGAGCCAGAACAAGATTCTTCGGTTTAATTGCTGATGAAAATTTTACTAATAGTTAGAATTTTACTGATAGTTAGCAAAAGGCAGTTTATTTCTGATCTTGGCTTGGCAAGCAGACCAGATGGTCTGTCCTTAGGCTCACAGAGAACTGCCATCCTCTGCCTCCCAAGGGCTGGGAGGATTAAAGTCCTGCCCAGATGGGGCTATGGGGAGAACCTATCTATAAGTAAGTAAGTAAATAAATAAATAATTTATAGAGAATTTCTTATTCACTAACCTTTCTTGTCATTTACTAAATATGGTTTGCTCCTCATTTGATTTTTCATATACTGCTGTCCTTATCTGAAATACCATATTCTCTGTAGCATTTCAGATTGGTAAAAAGAGAACTCTTGAGACTGGTGAGATGGCTCAGCAGGTAAAGGCACCAGCTACAAAGCCTGGCAACCTGGGTTCAATCCCTGGGATTGATGTTGGAAGGAGAAAATACTTCAAGTTATGTTTTGACTTCCACACACATGCATGCACACATACAAACATACACATGCATATGCAAGTATGCTGGCATGCATGCAGAATAAAATTATCAAAAATGAAAGAAATGAAAGGAAAGATAGCTCTAGCCAGCACCTTCTCATCCATACATACCAGCCTTTCACAGATTGGACTAAATTCCTAATTCCTAATTTAAGTTACTAATATCATTAAAATGGATATTTTTGGTGTTTTGAGACAGAGTCTCCCTTTAGTCTCAGCTGGCCTGGAACTTGCTGTGTAGACTGGGCTGGACTTGAACTCACAGAGATCCACCTGCCTCTGCCTCCCAAGTGCTGGGATTAAAGACGTGCCACCACGCCCAGCTAAAATGTTATTTTTAAAAAATATTTTTATCTTTTTGTTTTATTTTATGTTTATGAGTGTATTGCCTAAATTATGTAAGTGCACCCATGTTATCCAGTGTTCATAGAGGTCAGAAGAGGGCATTGAATCCCCTGGAACTGGAGTTACAGATGGTTGTTAGTAGCCATGTGCATGCTGTGAACCAAACCCAGGTACTCTGCCAGTATTCTTAACTGTGGAGCCATCTCTGCAGCCCCTAAAATGTTGTTTTTAATTATTTCTGCTTCCTCAATTAAAACAGCTTTA
Organism: Rhizomys pruinosus; assembly: GCA_009823505.1. Classification (NCBI taxonomy): domain Eukaryota; kingdom Metazoa; phylum Chordata; class Mammalia; order Rodentia; family Spalacidae; genus Rhizomys; species Rhizomys pruinosus. The sequence goes on from VZQC01011627.1 coordinate 460,090, forward strand.
TCAGAAGTAATGTAAATTTACAGATCTGTAAAAAGATACCATAGAATGTTATTCATTTCCTTATACAGTACTTGGTATAAAAACTATATGAGAAGTACTCAGTATATTATGGCTACAAGAATTTTTATTTGGTTTTATAATTTTAAGTTGTAGTAGGTTTGAAGATATTTATTATATCCACAAGTCTTTAGTCTATGTTCTTTAATTTACTACTTATGAAAGAAAGGTATCTCATGGCAAAGAAATAGAAGAAATGACTTCTTCTGGTGCCAAATTAGGTTCCCCCAAATATTATGTTCCAATGAGGTCACAATTTCATGGATTTTTTTATACCAACAAAACAAACCATCATAAAAGGACATATTTTTTCAAATATATCGGTGAATACCTCAGAAAGGCAGGTAAAGCAAAGCAAGTATTCTAGTTTTCTTTCTGTTGCTATGATAAATGCCATAACCAAAGGAACTTCGGGTCAGAAAGGATTTATGTAAGCTTACAGCTTATAGTCCATCATAAAGGGAAGCCAGGGCAGTAGCTCAAGACAGGAACCTTGAATCAGGAACTGAAGCAGAAACCATGGATGAACATTGCTCATTGGCTTACTTTCACTAGGTTGCTCAGCTACCTTTATTATATAGCCTAGGTTCACCTACTCAGTGGGAATTGCCCTCTTATATCAGTAAGCAATCAAGAAAATGCCCTACAGACATGCCCACAGCCCAATATGATAGAAGAAATTCCTCAGTTAAGATTCCTTCTTCTGAGGTATGTCTAGTTGACAAAAACTATGACAATGGTAAAACTCTGCTATAGTCCTTAGATACTACCTGACAGCATTCTTACACCTTTGCTTGGTGGAAACTAGGGGATCTGCTTATACATTGCAAAGAATGTACCTAATGGTCACAAACATGTGAGGTCATGTAGAGAGAGGGGCAATAGTGATTATTAAGGGGGCTAAAGATGCCACCAAGATAATATGGATATGTATTTTTAACATTCCAGCCTCTCCACATAATTGAAGTTCTAGTCAGTCAATCAGCATTTTTAGATACAAATCTTTTCCTAAAATTATCAGTCACATTATATAGAAAGTCATCATTAAATCATACATAATCACTCACCCCTTACATGCACATTACTACTCAGTATATATATATTTCAGCTAATACCACAAAAAAATTTAACAATTGTCTATATATTTCTTCTTTGAAAAACATCAAAATTGACTGATATTTTAACATTTAGAGGTACATTATATATTTAAATATAATGCCTAGCTTATATATTTTAATACATTGAACTCTGCATAATATTTTAGTTTAATATAAAGAATTGTATCATATTAACAAAGTAGTATCATTATGGGATATTGGAAGTCTAGAAAGAAAAAATTCTATCATTAGCATTTAATTTTATAGATAATTATAATAAAATGAGTATTCAAATCAAATGATTCTTTTTATAGTGCTAAAAATGTTTATAATGTTTAAAATATTTCAGGGATTTATATATGAAAACTACTTCACAACACTAATATATTATCTTTATCTGTTAGTTTTCCAATCTTTGAAAATCCGTATCCCATGGACATTCATGAATCACCAGTTACATGTACAGCATATTTTGCCGATTGCCCTCCAGATTTGATTCTAGTACTCTATTCTATAGGAGTCAAGCATAAAAAACAAGGATACAGTACTAAGGTAAAGTTTTTCTTGAATTCATGTATATGCCCATTCTTTTTCTGCTTTTTCTTATCACTTTATTTTCTGATTTTCAGTATAATAGGATTTGAATAAAAGTCTTTTTAAGTTATAAGATAGATGAAATTCTAATTTCCTGTTACCTAATTCTATGTATATAATATTATAAATATCCTATATTTTAAGTATGTGAATGTATAGTATATAATACTAAATATTTCTTTTACAGTTATGCTCATTTGTGTGCTATGTATGTAAACTATCAGAATCATAATACCTAGCCTTTAATTTTTTTAGATGGATTGTGATTAAGAAATTAAAGAATCAATCTTCTCAATTTATCATTTAAAAGACATAATTATTAAAATGTTTGTAACTAACAATGAAAATTTTCTTTACTATGAAATTCAAATATTATAGTTTCTGTTATTTGCCCAGAGTAGTTGAGATATACAACTTTAAAAAGAGACCCCATATACATAGTATTCTAGGTACATGGCACCAAAACTATATGGCACATGTACTAACACTGTATATATAGAAGTAAAATACATCTTTTATTGGTTTATGTAACTGTTAATATTGGTTAAAACCCACTTTTAAAATAATTTGTATTATTTAAAAGAAAAATAAAAAAGAATTTGTATTATGCATTTAGAGAGGTATTAGTTTAATTTTAAAAATGAAGATGACAAGTGGGTGTGGTGACCCAAGTCTTTAATCCCAGCACTCAGGAGGCAGAGGCAAGCTGATCTGTATGAGTTCAAGGCCAGTCTGGTCTACATAGTGAGTTCCAGGCCAGTCTACAGGGAGACCCTGTCTCAGAAAGATGAAAAAAAAAAAATGGAGATGACTGTATACTTGATCTTTTGTTGTTTTAGAGCTACTCGATATTAAATCATCCTTTTATTATTTTTTGAACAGTTTTATTCTAAATTTATAAGTCATTCAAACTAAAAAAGCAAAACCTGGTGGCCTTGGTGGCCCATACCTTTAATCTCAGCACTCAGGAGGCAGAAGCAGGATGATCTCTGTGAGTTCAAGGCCAACCTGATCTCCATAAGGAGTTCCAGGCCAGTTAAAGCTACAGAGAGAGTCTGTCTCAAAGAAAAAGGAAGTAAAACATATATTCTGTTTGATAATCTATTTAGGAATGGCCAGTCAGTGGAGGAGCTTGGAACCTTGGAGCACAAACTTATCCAGAAATTATTATTACTGGGTAAGTAAGATGTGTTATATGTTAAAAATTTAACAATAAAGGCAGTTGTTGAGTATGACATTTTTATTTAATTATACTTTATACACATTAATCATTTAAGTAAAAGTAAGAATATAAGAAATAGCTCTAATCCATAGTTCTTAACTTTAATGAAAGATACAATCAAACTCCTGGAAACATAGGATTACAACAAACTAATTATATTTAGAGCATTTTAGCAGAAGAAAGTCATAGGGGGAAAATTATGGGAGAGTTTTGCCAGGGAATACTTTATCTGGAAGTCATAGAATATTAACTTTTTATCCCCATTGATATGGGTTGAGTATGTAATGTCTCCCACAGACTCATGTATTGAATGCTTGATGTCTAGCTGACAGTGTTGTCTTTGGAGGTGAGAGTTGAAGTCAGGGTGAGTGTGGTAGTATATGCCGTTAGTCCCAGCACTCAAGAGGCAGAGGCAGGCAGATCTCTGTGACATCCAAGCCAACCTGCTCTCCATAGTGAGTTTCAGGCCATCTAGGGCTATATGGAGACCTTGTCTCAAAAAGACAAAAAGATAAACAAAGTTAAAGCTAGCTAGAGGAAGGCTTGCAGGATAAATGCTTTGGATGCTTGTACCTGGTACCTGGTCTCTTCTTTTTTTTCTTTTATTTGTTCCCATCCACTTTAAGATGATGTGAACTATTCTGCTCTGCCACCTCTTCCCCACCAAGAAAAACTGAAATTCTGAAATGAGGAACAAAATCAACCTTTCTTGTCTTAAGTTTATGTCTGATATTTTATACCAATTGACAAAACATTCATCAAATGGCTAACATTTGCTTGAAAATTTAGAGCATCAGAAATATCACTAATGACCCACTGACTGACCCACTTTTTGTTTTATTATTAGAAATGAAAAAGATCTAGCTAAATAAAAACATAAAATCTGAAAATAAATTCTATCAATGAGATGATATAGTAAAAAAATAATCCTGACTTATGTTTTAGAAAAGATAACTAGGTTTAGAAAAGAAAACTAGGGGAGGAGCTACCTGTGCTCCACAGAGCACAAGACCAGTGTGTGCCCCACTGGGAGAGAAGACTTCACCTGTGTCCTACAGAATGCCAACTTTCAAAAGGAACATGTGAGGGCTGCCTTCCTGGGGACTTTGGGCACCCTTGTGCCCTGTAGAGGCCTGGTGTCACCCAGGGACATTCCAACCTTCCAGACACAGCGTGCAATGGGGGTGGAGCTACCTGTGCTCCACAGAGCACAAGACCAGCCTGAGCCCCACTGGGTGAGTGGACTTCACCCATGTCCTGCAGAACACCAACCTGCAAAAGACCAGCCTAGGGAAGTGGTGGTGCAGAGGATCTAGCTGTGCAGCCAACATTGAGGAATCAGAACTGAAAGAAACAAATAAACAAATCCACATGCCAAAGACACACACAAAAAAACCCCAACATGGGAAAAGCTCATAATAAATCTACGCCGAACTCTACCAACCCTACAGAAGACTCTGACAATGAGGTCTCCCTGGAAGGAAACCAAGACACAGACTTTAGAAAAACAATTGTGGACATATTCAAACAAATTATAGAACTAGGGGAAGAGAATGAAAAACTCAAGAAGTACCAAGAGGGTGATAATGATAATCATTGGAAAGAACTAAGGGGAGAGCTTGAAAATCTCAAGAAGGACCTAGAGGGAGAAAATGACAAACGTTGGCTAGAACTGAAGGGAGAAAATGACAAACTTCAGAAGGAAGTGGAAATGCTGAAAAGATCCCAGGCTGAAAGGGAAAAGGAAAGTGACCAACGAACCAAGGACCTACAAGACAAGAATGACAGGCTCAGGAAACGAAGTGGAAACACTAAAGAAATCACAGGAGGAAATGAAAAAGGAAATTGAACATTTATCCTATAAACAGGAAAGGATGGGAAAAAGCCTCAGAAGCAGAATGAAAGAAGCAGAAAAAAAGAATATCAGACACACAGGATAACATGGTCCGACTAGAATGCTCAAGTAAAGATTATGAAAAATTAAAAAAAAAACACGAGTGGAACAACCAAGAAATGTGGGACACTATGAAAAAAACCAAACCTCTGCATCACAGGGATAGAGGAAGGAGAAGAATCCCAAGACAACACTATTGACCAGATCTTCAACAGGATAATAGAAGAAAATTTCCCCAAACTGAAAAAAGACAAACCCATACAAATACAAGAAACAAAAAGAACACCAAACAGACAAGGAAAGAAATTCCCCACTCCATATAATTGTTAAAACACTAGATGCTCAAAACAAAGGCAAAATACTGAAAGCCACAAAAGAAAAACAACAAGTTACATATAAGGGGAAACCCATCAGAATTACAGCTGACTTCTCAGCACAAACTTTGAAAGCTAGAAGAATGTGGACCAAAGTATTCCCTGTACTAAATGACTTTAGATGCCAACCCAGACTACTATACCCAACAATAATGTCAATCATAGTCGAAGGAGAAAGAAGAATCTTTCACAACATGAACAACATGAAAGAATACATGACTAAGAAACCAACACTTCAGAAAATCCTCAAAGCAATCCAAAGAACAGAGGAAAGTAGCAACTATCCCCTAAGCAATTAAAGAAAGAAAGCAACAAAATCATAACAGAGTTAATATAAACCTAGACCAAGAATGCAAACCAAAAATAAGGTAAAAAGAAGCAACACACATTTCTCACTAATAACCTTAAATACTAATGGTCTAAACTCCCCAATCAAAAGGCATAGACTGGGAGAATGGATTAGGAAAGTGAACCATTCTATATGCTATCTACAAGAAACCCATCTCACCCTCAAGGACAGAGTAAAAGATGGAAAAAAATATTCCAAGCAAATGGTACCAAGAAACAAGCTGGAGTGGCTATTCTAATATCAGACAAAATAGATCTCAAAGTAAAATTAATCAGAAGAGACAAAGAGGGCCATTATATCCTTGTCAAAGGAACAATGAACCATGAGGACTTCATAATCCTAAATGTCTATGCACCAAACTCTGGTGCACCTAACTTTATAAACACAATTCTGCAGGACCTCAAGACACAGATCAATCTTAACACAGTAATAGTGGGAGGCTTCAACACCCCACTAAGCCTCTTGGATAGATCAGCAGGACAAAAAAAAAATAAACAGAGAGACATCAGAATTGAACAATACAATACACCAAATGGTCCTCACGGACATCTACAGAGCATTCCACCCAAATACCAGAGAATATACTTTCTACTCAGCACCTCATAAAACATTCTCCAAAATTGTCCATATACTGGGGCACAAAAGGAACCTCAATATATACAAAAGGATAGAAATTATTCCATGCATTCTATCATACCACAGTGCAATACAGCTCAAAATGAGCCCAGAATAAGTCCAGCTATCTACAAAAACACATGGAGACTAAACAACAATCCTGAACAATGAATGGGTCAGGGAAGAAATAAAGAGTGAAATAAAAGTATTCATTGAACTGAATGAAAAATACAATACAATACAACAAAACCTGTGGCATACTTTAAAGGCAATCTTGAGAGGGAAATTTATAGGCCTAAGTGCCCACATCAAAAAAAAAAAGAAAGGGAGCAAATAAACGACCTGACGCTGCAGCTAAAAACACTTGAGAGACAACAACAAATGAACCCTAAACCCAACAGATAGGAAGAAATAAGAAAAATCAGAGCAGAAATCAATGAAATAGAAACAAAGAAAACAATACATAAAATCAACGAATCCAAAAGCTGGTTCTTGAAAAAATAAATAAAATAGACAGACATCTAGCCCAGTTAACCAAAAAAAGAGAGAGCATCTCCAAATCAATAGTATTTGTGATGAAAGGGGAAACAACAACAGACAAAGAAAAAATCCAGACAATTGTACAGGAATACATCAAAAATCTAAAAAAAAAAAATCTTTACTCCACTAAATTTGAAAACCCAAGAGAAATGGATGAAAATCTGAAAACCTGGTAACCAACAAAGCTTAACCAAGAAGAGATTGACAGTTTAAATAGACCCATAATATTAGAGGAAATTGAAGATGCAATTAAAAACCTCCCAACAACAACAAAAAAAGCCCTGGTCCATATGGTTTCATGGCAGAACTGTATAAAACATTTAAAGAGGTCTTACAACCATTGCTACTCAAACTGGTTAGAAGGATACAAACAGAGGGAATTCTCCCAAACTCCTTCTATGAAGCCAGCATCACTCTAATACCAAAGCCAGGCAAAGATGCAAGCAAAAAAGAAAGCTGTAGACCTATCTCACTAATGAATATAGATGTAAAAATTTTCAACAAAATACTTGCAAATCACTTACAGACCCACATCAAAAAGACCATCATGATCAAGTTGGATTCATACCAGAGATGCAGGGATGGTTCAACATACGTAAATCAATAAATATCATAAAAAACATAAATGGACTGAAAGACAAAACCCACACGATCATCTCAATTGATGCAGAAAAATCCTTTGACAAGATCCAGCATCCCTTCATGTTTAAAGTCCTAAAGGGAATAGGACTGAAAAGAACATTCCTCAACATGATCAAAGCCATATATAGCAAACCCACTGCCAACATTATCCTAAATGGAGAAAAATTGAAATCATTTCCCTTAAAGGTGGGAACCCAGCAAGGCTGCCCCTATCGCCACTTGTCTTCAAGATAGTGCTCAAAACACTTGCTAGGACAACAGACAAGAGAAGGAAATTAAAGGAGTATTAATCGGAAAAGGAGTTAAGCTATCCCTTTTTGCAGATGATGATAGTTTACCTAAAAGATGCTAAAAACTCCACCAGAAAACGTCTAAAAATGAATAAGAGTTTTAGTAAAGTGTCAGGCTACAAAATAAACATGTGCAGAAGGAATACAAGGAGACCTTCCCACTCACACTAGCCTCAAAAATAATAAGATACCTGGGAACAAACCTAACTAAAGTTACCAAAGATCTCTACAACAAAAATTTTACACCCCTGAAGAAGGGATTGAAGATGACATCAAAAGATGGAAGGACTTTCCATGCTCATGGATCGGGAAACTTAATATAGTAAAAATGCCCATTTTACCCAAACTGATATACAGATTCAACGCAATCCCTATCAAAATCCCTATGAGCTTCTTCACAGACTTGGAAAAAAATAGTTAAATTCATATGGAAAAACAAAAGACCTCAAATAGCTAAAGCAACCCTGAATGAAAAATGTAATACAGGGGGGATTGCCTTACCAGACTTCAAACTATATTACAGGGCCATAGTCATAAAGACAGCCTGGTACTGGCACAAAAACAAACCAGTTGACCAATGGAACAAAATTGAAGATTCAAATTTGAGCTCATACAATTTCAGCCACCTCATATTTGACAAAGGGACAAGAAACCCTCAGTGGAGGAAGGATAGCATCATCAGCAAATGGTACTGGCAAAATTGGATCACCATCTGTAGAAGAACAAAATTAAACCCATACCTCTCACCCTGTACGAAAATAAGCTCCAAGTGGATCAAAGATCTCAACGTGAATCCTGAAACCCTGAAGGTGCTAAAAGAAAAAGTTGGCAACAACCTACAAGACATAGGTGTAGGAGGAGACTTTCTAAACCAGACAGCAGCTGCACGGGAAGTAAGGTCAACAGTTGACAAGTGGGACCTCATAAAACTGAAAAGTTTCTCTACAGCGAAAGAAACAATCAAGGAGGTGAAGAGAAAACCCACAGAATGGGAAGAAATCTTTACCAGTGACACATCTGACAGAGCATTAATGTCAAGAATACATAAAGAACTCAAAAAACAAAGAAGTAAGAAGACAAATGACCTACTCAAAAGATGGAGTAAAGAGCTGAACAGAGTCTTCACCAGTTAGGAATTAAAGATGGCTGAGAAACATCTTTAAAAGTGTTCATCATCATTAATAATTAAGCAAATGCAAATTAAAACCACTCTCAGATATCATCTCACTCCAGTATGGCTAGCTAAGATCAAGAAAACAAAAGACAACAGATGCTGGAGGGTTTGTGGGGAAAGGGGAACACTCATCCACTGCTGGTGGGAATGTTATCTTGTACAACCACTATGGAAAGCAGTGTGGAGAACCCTTAAATGACTCAGAATGAGCTTACCACCTGACCCAATCGTGCCACTCCTGGGTGTATATCCCAAAGACTCATCCTACTGCAAAGATATATGTGCATCCATGTTTATTGCAGCTCTCTTCACAATAGCAAAGAGCTGGAACCAACCCATATGCTGCTCAACAGACGAATAGATGACAAAAATGTTGTACTATTCAGTTGTAAAGAAAGATGGCCTTATGAACTTTGCAGGTAAATGGATGGAGCTCAAAGCCATTATGCCAAGTGAGGTGACACAGTCCCAGAAAGATAAATGGAGAATGGCGTCCCTCATTTGTGGATACTAACACCAAATCCCCCAGACGAAAGGCAAGCTGAACAACAGTATGGTTATATTTTTGTTTATCTGAAAGCAACTATGTTGTAATAATGTGAGTCCCTCAATGGGCTCTAGAATCTACCCACCAATTATTATTGGACTCTTTAATTACTGTATATGGGTGGAGAGTATGTATCCATATTTTAGAATAATATGAAATTAACAGAGGAAAATGTGAATTCCTAAGCATAGAAAAAGACTGAGAGAAAGATGGCAGAATGCATGATCTGGGATGGGATGGGGTGGGTTGGGGGGAAGTGATAGGGGAATATACCTGAACAGAAATGAAAAATGATGTATGAAATGCATAAAACATCAATAAAAAATGTTAAAAAAGAAAAGAAAACTAGGAAATGTGGAGAGATTCCAGACTCTCTAGCACCCCCAAGAGCCAAAGAATTGCATGGTAGTAAGTTCTGAGGATTTTGTATCTCATCTATCCCAGAATTTAAACTGCAGAAATTTGCAACCTGAAATTGTGTATGAGCACAAAGAAAACCAGCAAATGTATCTCCCTTTAGCCAGAGGAAACGTAAAGGAGCACTTAACACAAATCATCCTCAAAGTAATGTCTTTATATAAGTTAAATATTACACACACACACACACACACACACACACACACACACTCACTCACTCACTATGGCTCTAACCCATAGTAAAGGACAAGTTGAAAGTTTAGACTTTCACTGTCATCAGACCTTAAATAAATACTCCAGCTTCCCTCCAAAGAAGGCAGAGTAGAAACCCAAACGTTCCAAGTCTTCTGAGTAAATCTCTCTTTTAGTATTAGTAGAGACCACATAGGAGCTTGGATTCCCTGTACTACCCATCAATAGAGAGTGCCACTATTCCCTATGCCTTACATCAGTAAAAGTCATGAGAAGTGGGAGAAATAATGAGTGGTGCTGGAAAAGACTTCAAGGAAATAATGGCTGAGGACTTACCAAAAAAGGTGTGATATTCCAGAAGTTGGAACAAACCACAAAAAATCCACATCAAGATATAAGGTAGTCAAACTTCTGAATAGTAAACACCAAAAAAGAAAGATTTGAAAGCCACAAAGAAGAAAAGGCTTCTCACCTGTAGAACCAAACCAATATGCTGAATGACAGAAGATTTTGCAAAAGAAAACCCAGAGGCTAGAAAGAAACTGCAGTAGTTTTCAAGAGCTAAAAAAAAAAAAAATAGCTGCTAACCAAGAGTTCTATGCCCAGTGAAAATTTCTGCCAGGAAAAAGAAAAGCAAGACATTTTCAGAGAAAGAAAACTAAAAGTTCTCAATATCAATGCCATCCTAAGAAGAACAAATGAAGGACATTCTCTACATAGAATGTAAATGAATAAAGAAGGAGCCTGAGAACATCAAGGAAGAAAATGTATTATAATTTTTTTATGCATTAGAATTTTTTTTGTATGTGTATGAATGTACTGACTGCATTCAGGTGTGTGCACCCGTGTCGTGCAATGCCGCGGAGGTCAGAAGAGGGTGTCGGATTCCTCTGGAACTGGAGTTCTCCTGGAATTGGAGTTTCAGACGGTTCTCTGCCACCATGTGGGTGCTGGGGATTGAACCCGGGTCCTCTGTAAGAGCGGTCGGCACTCTTAACCACTAGGCCATCTCTCCAGCCCCGCATTAGAATTTTTAAAAGTGTATTTGATTATTGAAGCACATATTACAGTAATGTTGCCTGATGTTCTAATTGTACATAGAGAAAATATTTAACCCAGTAATAAATGACAAAATACGTGCAGGTAAGGCTTTTATATTTCCCTTGAGCTGGTAATAATATGACATTCTACATTGTGATACAGTTAGAAATATAAATATAAATTAACCGTTAGACATACTAGAAAGCATTATTGATATCAAGGTAGAAGTCAAAATTCAAGTAATCAATAGCAACATAAAAAATTAAACAGAAAACAAACAAAAGAACAGGAAAAGTGAGAAAAGAAAAAATAAAATAAGAAGCTCAATACCTAACAGATAAAATAGTTAAATATAAAAGTTTCTATCAATTTAAACATGTTACAAACTGACTGAGATTAAAAATCATGGCTCATGGCTGGAGAGATGGCTGAGAAGGTAAGTTACACAGCTTTTGCAACAGACCTGAGTTCTATTCCCAGGACCCATTTTAGGTGTCTTAGAACTCCCTATACCTCTAGGTCCAGAGGGGGCATGTCTGTGCACTTACATATACCCTGCCACAAACACCACACACACACACACACACACACACACACACAAGCACACAAACACACACACACACGCACACACAATTAACAAATTTTTAAATCATGACCCACCTGTATACTGTATACTGTATACTGTATGTACAGGCTTTTTATTTTTATGTGACATTTTTATTTATTCTTTCAAAACTTCCCATATATAATGTATTTTGATCAGATCCAGCCCCACCCAAATCTCCAGCTTCCTTCCATCTCCCCAAAACCTCAACTGACCACACTTCCAATTTCATGTCTTCTTTCTTTTTATTTTTTCAAATATACCACTGAGTACAATTAGTGCTGCCTATACGCAGGTGGATGTGGGGCTATGAACTGGAGTACGGGCCACCTGTACAAGACTGTGCATGATCAAGCCAGGCAAAATTCCACCATGGATGGAGCAGGGGCTCATGAGGCACCACTGCAAAGCTATTGGCATTTGATGGCTGCTGGAGGAGAGCCATATTTATTTGGGGTGTGGTTTTAAATAAAACATTACAGTGAGTAATGGGATATACAGAAGTTGACTAAATGAGAATGAGAATTAAATTGAACCAGAGAAAATTTGCACATTACAAGATAAGGTAAATTTGCCAATGGAAGATAAGACATTGGAGCAGCACTAATTGAGAGACATCATTCTGGATCCTCAAAGGAGAGTTTTTATGTGTAGTACCACAACATACGAGTCAGCCAAAGTCAAGGGGGATTTGGGTTCTGTTGGTTTTAGATATAGTTTTAAAATATATTTCCTTTCTTCTGTACATGTCTTTGCCTTCTGGAATAGGCAATTGGTTTATCCCAAGAATTACTGCATTTCTTCCACTGGCATTTCATTCTGTTTTAGCACCTTGGCTTTGTAATAAGGCTGGACTTCTATAGCAGTTAAGAATATTCCTTTAGAGAGGATAATAGAAAATGCCCAGGCCAATTTTCTCTTAATCAGTAACAAGTTCAGATGACTCAGTTTACTTATCATAAGATCCTTAAAAATTTCATCCTATCATTTATTTTAATTTTGGAGATACTAAGCCTAAACTTATCCTAGCTTTATTGATATGCTGAGTTCTGGGCCCAATTAATAACTATCAGAATGAAGGAGCAGGTGAGAACAGACATTAGTTTTAATAAATGGCTATGGACTAAGGCAAGCTTATTGGAGAAAGCAGAGGGTTGGAGAAACATTACATTTTCAAGTGGCTAACACATTTTGGATTGAGCATTTAATATCAGTATATGTCCTTTGTTAACCTGGAGGTCATTATCTATCTCAGATCTGGAATAAAAAATGGGACACAATAAAAGGAATCAGTAAGAAGTTGTGTCAATAAAAAGCTGGAATAAGAAGCTTCAGATTTCACTCTAAAAGACACTAACTTTGTAATAGTCTAAAAAGATTTAGGGGCTGGAGAGATGGCTCAGCTGTTAAGAGCACAACTGCTCTTGCAGAGGATCCAGGTTTGATTCCCAGCACCCACATGGCAACTAAGAACCATCTTTAAGTCCAGTTCCAGGGGAATCTAATGCCCTCTTCTGACCTCTGTGGCATTGCAAAACATGGGTGCACCAACCTACAAGCAGACAGTACACTCAGACACATAAAAAAATAAAAATAAATAAATAGATTTAATGAGTGTGGCGGTTTGAATGAAAATGTCACCCAAAGGCTCCAGGTAGTCAGACATAGTGGTGGCACTGTTTTGGGAGATCTTAGAATGTGTGGCCATGCTGGAGGAAGCTCATCACTGGGGGTGGGCTTAGAAAGTTTTAAAAGCATTGCCAGTCTCCAGTCTCTGCTTCCTGTGCTTGCTTGAAGATATGAAGCTCTGCTCTCTGCTCTGACACCTCTTGCCACCATAATTCCCATGGAACCATAGCTCAAATAAACTCTTCCTTTTATAAGTTCCCTTGGTCATGATCGTTCCATCCCAGCAACAGAAAAGTGACTAATATAGTGAGACTTTATAAAGACTACTAAAGGTTTTATGAGAACTCAAAAAACAGTTTGGAAGGTTTAGAACTTCAAGAAAACTGAAACCCAAAAGTAGTACATTGAAAGGGGGGGTTGGGGGAAGGAACTTCATTTCATCTATGTTAACTTTTTTTTTTTTTTTTGTCTTTTTGAGACAGGGACTCCCTATAGCCTCAGCTGTCCTGGAACTCACTTTGTAGACCAGGCTAGCTTTGAACTCACAGAGATCTGCCTGCCTCTGCCTCCCAAATGCTGGGATTAAAGGCATGAACCTGGCTTTATGTCAACCTTCTTTACAAGTTGCCACAGCTCTCATAATAAAAAAGAACAGTGCAATCTGTACCTTTTCTTTATGAGGGGGGGAGGACTAGACTTGGTTCTGAAATTTCAAGAAGTGACTGCTTTGGTTTTATCTGACTCAGACTATAAATGGCATGCTTTGGATGCCTAGGAGCAAAGAGAACAAAACAGAGTTCAGAAACGTAGTATCAGAGAACTTTAACTACTACAGACTCTAAAGACAAGATTATTTCATGGAAGACTTCCCCATATAAAGTCATTCCATAAAAGAGATGCCTATTTTTCCACATGATAAATGCCTCATAACAAATATAAGGTTTACAAACTCCCCCCAAAAAACAACAAACAGTAAACCATGTTATGGACAGGGAGAATGTAGAAATGAACTAAAAAACCAGAAATGTGAATTATTTAGTATCTGACAAATAATTTAACATAATCAACTGTAAAAATACTTAGTGCATTAGGAAGAAACATAGAAAACTAAATAGTATCATAAGTATGTTTCATGAACCAAATAAGAATACCAACAGAAGTTATTCAAAAGAATCAAACAGAAACTCTGAAAAGTTCAAGCACATAATTGAGCAAGACATGCCAATGCTCTTGACTGGTGAGCCATTTCTCCAGCTCCATTCTTATCAGTTTGTTGTTGTTGTTGTTGTTCAACAGTACATTTTTATTTTTAATAAAATACTTTTATTGCTTTTTTGTAAAAAAATAAAAATAAAAAAAAATAAAAGAACGAAGAGGTATCAAATAACTGTTAAACCGAAGAATCCACTCAAAGATCATTTGAAATTAGAGGAATGTAATAGAAGAGAAGTAAAGAAGAGGAGGCTGAAGGGCCTTATAGGAAAAGCACAAGTGAAGCAATCTGTGCATTATATGAATTTAAGAAGTTAAAAAGAGGGCTGGAGAGATGGCCTAGCGGTTAAGAGCACTGACTGCTCTTGCAGAGGACCCGGATTTGATCCCCAGCACCCACATGGCGGCTGAGAACTGTCTGTAACTCCAGTTCCAGGAGAACTCCAGTTCCAGGGGTATCCAACACCCTCTTCTGACCTCCGCGGCATTGCACGACACGGGTGCACAAACCTATATGCAGACAGTACATTCATACACATATAAAAATAAATTAAATTAAAAAAAAATTTTAAAGAAGTTAAAAAGAAAGAAAGGGCATAGAGTAGAAAAATGTATTGGGGGGCTGGAGAGATAGCCTAGTGGTTAAGAGCACTGACCACTCTTGCAGAGGACCTGGGTTCGATAACCAGCACCCACATGGTGGCTAAGAACTGTCTGTAACTCCAATTCCAGGAGAACTCCAGTTCCAGGGGGATCCGAGACCCTCTTCTGACCTCCGCGGCATTGCACAACATGCAGACAATACGTTCATACACATACAAAAATAAAATAAAATTAAAAAAAAGAAAAATGTATTGGATGTAAAAATGGCTGAAAACATTTCAAATATTAATAATGAAATAGACAAATTCAAAAGCTTTAACACTGCACTAAGATGACACCAAAATACACATTTAAAACACACAGTACTCAACCTGTCAAAAAACAAAACACTAAGAGTGAATCATGAAAGCAGCCTAAGAAGTTTTCACCAAAAATAAGTGAGCTCCTCTAAAATTGTCAACATCTTTTTCAGCAGAAACATTGCAGGCTAATGTAAGATGATGTATTCACAGTAGTGGTAAAAAACTGACAATCAAGAGTACTTAATATATTGTAACTGTCCTTCAAGAATGGAAAAATAAAGATCTTTGCAAATCACATATGTGAGAGTTTATTAACACTAGACCTTCCGTAAAGAATTGCTATCAAGGTGAAACAATAGAATGATAGACAACAAAACAAGAATGTGAAATTTGAAGACCTCTGGTAAAGCTAAATTTCTAGGTAAAATAAAAAATTCTATAATAGTAATGTATAAATTACTTTAGATTATGACACATATTTTAAAAGGTAAGAGCAGAAAATAAATATAACTAAAATATTTTAATATACAAACTATTGAAAGATGTAATTTGTAATATCAGTACAATGTTTGGTGAGGAAAAGTAAGCAAGTTGAAACTGCAGATAATTAAATTTGTTACTACTTTAAGTTGTTATAATTAAAAGATTTTTGTGAAGTCAGGAGTACACACACTATGTGCCCAGCCACCCAGGAGGGTTTGTGCAGTGCAGGCATTTGGCCCTCCAGTCCACCTCGGCAGCCGCAGTCCAATGCTAGAACCATAGAGAGGAACTGCATGTGTGGATAGAAGGTCAGTCAGGGGATGCACACACCACGTGCCTAGCTGCCCAGGTAGGGACCTGTGTGGGGCCAAAGGGAATCCCCCCCGCCCCCGCTCAAGCTACTGATACTGTGGTGGAACGTATAAACTGCTGGTGCTGCAGCTTACTGCCCTTGGGAGGATCTCGCAGTGTCAGTGATTGGAGGCTGCATGGCCAAAACTGAGAGAGAAACAAACAGGAAGCAAACTGATTGACCAACCAGTCTTCCATATTAACATTTGAGATTAGCAACAGAAGGCAAAAATTAAACAAAGGGGGAAAAAAACAACAACAAAAATACACATGCCAAAAACACAACGGAATAACAACAATATGGGAAAAGCTCAAAATAAATCCCCACCAAACTCAACCTATCCTGTAGAAGATCCCAACAACAAAATCTCCCTGGAAGGAATCCAAGACACTGACCTTAGAAGAATAATTGTAGACATATTCAAAGACTATAAAGACCAATCAGGGAACTAAAGGGAGAGAATGAAAAAAATCATGAAGGAACTAGAAGGAAAGAATGATAAACTCCAGAAAGAACTACAAGGAAAGACTGACAAACTCAGAAAAGAACTAGAGGAAGAGAAATACAAACTCCGAAAAGATCTAGAGGGAGAGAATGACAAACACCAGAAGGAAGTGGAAACATTGAAAAGATCTCAGGCTGAAAGGAAAAAAGAAACGGACCAGCAAAACAAGGAGCTACACGAAGAGAATGAAATGCTCCTAAAAGGAAGTGGAAATACTGAAGAAATCACAGGATGAAATAAAAAAGAAAATTGAACATTCATCCAATCAGCAGGAAAGGATGGGAAAAAGTCTCAGAAACAGAATGGATGAAGCAGAAAAAAGAATATCAAACCTACAGGATAACACAGCACAGCTAGAAGCCTCAAGTAAAGATTATGAAAAATTAAAAAAAAAAAAAACACAAGAGTGGAACAACCTGGAAATGTGGAACACTATGAAAAGACCAAACCTCCTCATCATAGGGATAGAGGAAGGAGAAGAAATCCAAGAGAATGGTACTGATCAGATCTTCAACAGAATAATAGAAGAAAACTTCCCCAAACTGAAAAAAGACAAATCCATAGAAATACAAGAAGCACGTAGAAAATGAATAGACAAGACCAGAAAAGAAATTCCCCACGTCATATCATAGTTAAACACTGGATGCTCAAAACAAGAACAAAATACTGAAAGCAAACAAGAGAAAATGAGTTACATATAAGGGGAAACCCATCAGAATCACACCTGACTTCTCAGTGCAAACTATGAAAGCCAGAAGAACCTAGACCAAAGTATTCCCAGTGCTAAATGACTTTAGATGCCAACCCAGATTACTATACCCAGCAAAAATGTCAATCGTAGTTTAAAGAGAAAGAAAATTTTTTCATGACATAAACAAAATGAAAGAACACATGTAAAAAATATACAGATATCTAGCTGAATGCAACAGATCACTTTCAACACCGAAAATACTCTGAATAGCAGTGAATGATCAAATAGTGAACAATGGAGATGGGATACTCGATCTAGGCTAGAGGAAGAGATATACAGTCTATACAGGATAGAACTAAAATAGCTTACGTACGAAATGCAATAGAAAATAAGATGTGAAGGAACAACACACATCTTCAACAAATAACTTTAAATTTAATGATCTGACCTCCCAACCTCAAAAGACAATAAGACTGGGAGAAATGTTAGGAAAGCAAATCAAATCTATATGCTCGCTCCAAGATAGCCCATCTACCTCAAGGCAGATGATACACAAATCGCCCATTCACGAGTGACACAGGATCGAAATAAACAAATATCTCCACAGCATAGCATGTAATAGACAAAGCAGCAAGCAGGAGTAGCAGTTGATTTACTATATAATCAGACAAACATATGAGCCTCAGAGTAAAATTAAGTCAAGAAAAGGACAAAGAGGTCAGTTATAATCTCCTTATATAAAAATGGAAAAATTTACCAAGGAATTTCACAATCGTTAATATTTTTATGCAAACACATAACCTCTATGAGATGCAACTAACGAGAACTTTAATAAGAATACAATCCTTATAGGACTCCAAGACAACAGATCTAATCCCCAAGATCTCATAAGTGGGGAAACTCATTCAATTACCGCCACTGAAGACAACATGTGATGTAACCTGGAGACAATAGAACTGACAACTTAACCTAAATTCAAATGCGACGTCGAAGATATCTACAGAAATTCCACCAAAACAAACACCGAGAGAATACCTTCTATCAGCACCTCACGAACATTCTCAAAAATCAGACCACATCTTTCGGGGACTACAAAAAAAAAAAATCAAAAAAACAAAGATTGAAATTAATCTCATAGCATTACTATCATGAGCCACAGTAGACAGGTAAAGTCAATTTAACACCAGGTGTAATAGCCCTACTAACAATAAGAAACACTGGAGACTAACACAGAATCTGATACAATGAGTGGGTCAGAGAAGAAATAAAGGGAATATGAAATAGTATTCCTGAACTAAACGATAAATGACAATAACAATACATACAAAACATCTGTGGGATACACTAAAGTCAATCCTAAGAGGGGAAATTTATAGTCATAAGGCGCTCACATTAAGAAAAAAAAAAAAAAAAAAAAAGAAAAAAAAAAAATAAAGAAAAAAAACATAAGAGAGAAAAATAGAACGATCTAACACTGGAAGCTAAAAACACTTGAAAAACAAAAAGTTGATACACTATACACGAGTAACAGGGAGAAAATAAACAAAAATCAGAAGCAGAAAATCAAGGAAATTAAGAAACAAAGAAAACAGATGACTGGATAACAAAAATATGGTACATCTACACAATGGAGTTCTATGCAGCAGTGAAGAAAGATGACATCATGAGCTTTGCTGGTAAATGGATGGAAGTCAAAGCAATTATAGTAAGTGAAGTAACACAGTCTCAGAAAAAAAAGGTGAATGGTTTCCCTCATTTGTGGATGCTAACACCAAATACCCAGTTGGCAGGCAAACTGAGCAACTTTATTATTACATTTCATTGTATCTGAAACAACTGTGCTATTCCAATGTGAACCTCTAAATGGGCTCTAGAGTTGCCTTAACCCTTATATTCACACATTGTAATTGCCATATATAGATGGAAGACAGGTAATCATATTCTAAACAAAAAGAAAATGTAAAGTTACAAATATTTACACCTGCATGCAAACACTCACAGAACAAAGTACACACAGAGACTGAAAGTGAAGGTTTAGAAAAAGTTCCATACAAATGGTAAGCAAAAGAAAAAAGCATGCCAGGCATGGTGGTGCACACTTTTAATCCCAGCACTCAGGAGACAGAAGCAGGCAGATCTCTGTGAGTTCAAGGCCACCCTGGTCTACAGAGAGAGTTCCAGGACAGCTGGGGCTGCAGGGAGACCCTGTCTTGAATAAAAGACCAAAAGAAAGAAAGAAAGAAAGAAAGAAAGAAAGAAAGAAAGAAAGAAAGAAAGAAAGAAAGAAAGAAAGAAAGAAAGAAAGAAAGAAAGAAAAGAAAAACGCACAGCCAGAGTGCATCAAACTTTAAACCAAAACTCGAGGAAAAAATTATATGATAATAAGAGTCAATTCCCTGGAAAACAGAAAAATTATAAATATATAATGCACATAGTTTTACAAAAATACATGAACAAGATACATTGTCAAAAATCAAAGAAACATGTCAATCTCACAATACTCATAGAAGTTATCCATGCTATATTTTTCTATAATTTAAAAACTATTTTTATTAATTCCTTGACAGCTTCATACCAGGTATTTTGATCATATTTACTTCCTCCCTATTTCCCCAAATCCACCTTCACCTCCTTACCCACACAACTTGTTTATTTGTTTATTTTTACCCCCACTGAGTTCAAAATGTGTTCCTCGAATACACTTGAATGTGGAACCTACCATAGATTATTGTTGACCTACCAAGGGTCACTCTCACCCTTAGACAAAACTAACTCTTCCAGTCCCAGCAGCTATTAGATACCAATAGCTCCTCAACTAGGAGTGGGACATCCTACCCACCTGCCCTCTGCGTGGTGGGAGTTTCTGCCTTCAGCTTGAATAGATATTATGCATGCTGTCATAATTGCTGGGAGTTCATAAGTACAACTCTCTCCCTGTCTGGAAAACACTGTTTTGCCATCTCTGATTCTTAAAATCTTTCTACTCTCTCTTCTGTCCAACATCCCTGAGCCTTAGAGATAGGTGTGTGTTGGGGCTGTTCCATTTGGGGATGAGTGCTGAGCAGTCTGTTACTCTCTGCATGTTGCCTAGTTGGGGATTTCTGTTATTAGCTTTATATTGGAAGAAAAAGCTCTCTGACCAGAGTTGAGAGATATACTAATCTATGGACATAGCAATAAATCATCAGTCATTTTAATACTATGTACATTTAGTAGGATATTAGTAGTACTTCTCCCCTAGGGCCTATAACCTATCTAGTCTCTGGTTCTTGGCCCCAGTAATGGTGCCAGGTATAAGTTGGATCTCCTGGACCAGGTCTTAAATCCAATCATAGGTAGTTGGCTACTCCCATAGCTTTCTTGCCAGTATTGCACTAGTGGGCATATCTGGCCAAGATAGTCATTTTTATTGTTTACAGGATTTACATGTGGTTAAACTTTTCTCCTCCAGTAACATTCATAGAACCTTCCAGCACTATGAAAGTTAGCCAATAGAAATGAGGCTTTCATGTCAGTTCTCCATTTCTCCATTTTATAACTCAAATATATGTTGTTTTCAACAGTAGGATCTTACTGTCAAATTGTAGAAAGTAACCAAGAGCAATGGCTGTCTGTAATGTTTGAGGGTTTGGCCAACAATTCCAAGAGAGGTAACCCATTCCTGGTACTTGTGTTTTTATTTCCTAGGATGAGATGGCTAGTTGAGCTATTATTCCTCCGTAATAGGTTAACTCCATTTAAAACTCTTTATATATGTATATGTATATATTGTAGAGAGTTTTTACAGTAGTAGATTATCATATGGGTTTTTCAAAAAGACATTACTAACCCTCCTTATATTCTCTCTTCTACCTTCCCTTTCCATCCCCAATATTTCCTGTTCCATTGTTCTCCTTCTCCCCACTTTATATCACTCTATCCTAACTCCCTTCCCTCAAAAGATCTCTCTTAAACTTTGCCCCTTACTAGATTCCTCACTACTATGGGTTTTCCCAATGAAACACACATCTAAACATTGAAAGCTAACATTCATGTCTGGGAGAAACCATGTGATGTTTGTTTTGTGGGTCACTGTTACCTCACTAATGAGAATTGTTTCTAGTTATCATCTATTTTCTGCAAATTTCATAGTTTAATCTTTTCTTCATAGGCAAATAATATTCCATAGTGTAAATGTACCACATTTTTTTCCAATTATCAGTTGACAGACATCGAGTCTGTTTCCATTTTCTGGCTATTGTGACTAAAACAGCAGTGAGCATGGATATGCAAGTATCTCTGTAGTAGGATATAGAGTCCAAGTGTGGACATAAGCCCAAGTGTGCTATAGCTGGATCATGAAGCAGATCTATTTCAAGCTTTTCAAGGAACTTCCACATTGATTTCCATAGTGGCTGCACCAGTTTGTATTCCCACCAACAGTGAATAAGTGTTCTCCTTTCTCCTCATCCATGTCATCACTTGTGATTTTTTTATCTTGATTATTCTGTGTAGGGTACAATGAAATATCAAAATAGTTTTAATTTTCATTTCTCTGATGCTTAAGGATGGTGAAAATTTGATGATGTCCCATTTGTTGACTGTTGACTTTATTTCCTGTACAGCTGGTATCTGATTAGAAAGTCTTTTCCTTGTAGGTTGTTGTAGGTCTTGTAGGTTGTTGTCAACTTTTTCTTCTATCACTTTCAGGGTTTTGGGTTTCTCGTTGAGATCTTTAATCCACAACAAGTTAATTTTTGTACAGGGTGAGAGGTATGGGTTTAATTTTGTTCTTCTAAAAATGGTGATCCAATTTTGCCAGCACCATTTGCTGAAGATGCTATCCTTCCTCCATTGAAGTTTTTTGCCCCTTTGTCAAATATGAGATGGCTGAAATTGTATGAACTCAAGTTTGGATCTTCAATTTTGTTCCATTGGTCAACAGGTCTGTTTTTTGCCAGTACCAGGCTGTCTTTATGACTATGGCTCTGTAATATAGCTTGAAGTCTGGTAGAGCAATCCCCCCTGTATTGCGTTTTCCACTCAGCGTTTTTTTAGCGATTCAGTCTTTTGTTTTTCCATATTAATTTAAGGACTTTTTTCCAAGACTGTGAAGTGGGTATTTTGATTGGGATTGCATTGAATCTGTATATCAACTTGGGTAAAATGGACATTTTTACTATATTAATTTTTTCCAATCCATGAGCATCTTTTGATGCCATTTTCAATCTCCTTCAGGGATTGAAAATTTTTGTTTTAGAGATCTTTGGTAACTTTGGTTAGGTTTATTCCCAGGTATTTTATTATTTTTGAGTCTATTGTGAATGGAAAGGTCTTCTTATATTCCTTCTTCACTTGTTTATTGTTGGTGTAAAGAAAGGCTACTGATTTTTCCAGGTAAATTTTGTATCCCACCACTTTACTGAAACTCTTAATCATTTCTAGAAGTTTTCTGGTAGAGTTTTTAGCATCCTTTAGATAAACTATCATATCATCTGCAAAAAGGGATATCTTAACTTCCTCTTTTCCAATTAGTACTCCTTTAATTTCCTTCTCTTGTCTTATTGCCCTACCAAGTGTTTCAAGCATTATGTTGAAGAGGAGTGGTGATAAGGGGCAGCCTTGCTGGGTTCCCACCTTTAAGGGAAATGGTTCCAATTTTTCTCCATGTTGGCAGTGGGTTTGCTATATATGGCTTTGATTATGTTGAGGAATGTTCCCTTTAATCTGGTTCCCTCTAGGACTTTAAACATGAAGTGATGCTGGATCTTTTCAAAGGCTTTTTCTGCATCAATTGAGATGATCATGTGGTTTTTGTCTTTTTTTAATGTGTTTATATTTATTGATTTATATATGTTGAACCATCCTTGCATTTCTGGTATGAGTCCAACTTGATCATGATGGATGATCTTTTTGATGTGGGTCTGTATGTAATTTGCAAGTATTTTGTTGAGCATTTTTGCATCTATGCTCATTAATGAGATGGGTCTATAGCTTTCTTTTTTGTTTGTATCTTTGCCTGGTTTTGGCTTCATAGAAGACATTTGGGAGAACTCCCTCTGTTTGTATCCTTCTGAACAGCTTGAGTAGTAATGGTTGGTAAATGTTTTATAGAATTCTACTGTGAAATTATCTGGGCCTGGGCTTTTATTAGTTGGGAGGTTTTTTATTACATCTTCAATTAACTCAAATATCATCAGATTCTTAAAATCTTTCTACTCTCTCTTCTGTCCAACATCCCTGAGCCTTAGAGATAGGTGTGTGTTGGGGCTGTTCCATTTGGGGATGAGTGCTGAGCAGTCTGTTACTCTCTGCATGTTGCCTAGTTGGGGATTTCTGTTATTAGCTTTATATTGGAAGAAAAAGCTCTCTGACCAGAGTTGAGAGATATACTAATCTATGGACATAGCAATAAATCATCAGTCATTTTAATACTATGTACATTTAGTAGGATATTAGTAGTACTTCTCCCCTAGGGCCTATAACCTATCTAGTCTCTGGTTCTTGGCCCCAGTAATGGTGCCAGGTATAAGTTGGATCTCCTGGACCAGGTCTTAAATCCAATCATAGGTAGTTGGCTACTCCCATAGCTTTCTTGCCAGTATTGCACTAGTGGGCATATCTGGCCAAGATAGTCATTTTTATTGTTTACAGGATTTACATGTGGTTAAACTTTTCTCCTCCAGTAACATTCATAGAACCTTCCAGCACTATGAAAGTTAGCCAATAGAAATGAGGCTTTCATGTCAGTTCTCCATTTCTCCATTTTATAACTCAAATATATGTTGTTTTCAACAGTAGGATCTTACTGTCAAATTGTAGAAAGTAACCAAGAGCAATGGCTGTCTGTAATGTTTGAGGGTTTGGCCAACAATTCCAAGAGAGGTAACCCATTCCTGGTACTTGTGTTTTTATTTCCTAGGATGAGATGGCTAGTTGAGCTATTATTCCTCCGTAATAGGTTAACTCCATTTAAAACTCTTTATATATGTATATGTATATATTGTAGAGAGTTTTTACAGTAGTAGATTATCATATGGGTTTTTCAAAAAGACATTACTAACCCTCCTTATATTCTCTCTTCTACCTTCCCTTTCCATCCCCAATATTTCCTGTTCCATTGTTCTCCTTCTCCCCACTTTATATCACTCTATCCTAACTCCCTTCCCTCAAAAGATCTCTCTTAAACTTTGCCCCTTACTAAATTCCTCACTACTATGGGTTTTCCCAATGAAACACACATCTAAACATTGAAAGCTAACATTCATGTCTGGGAGAAACCATGTGATGTTTGTTTTGTGGGTCACTGTTACCTCACTAATGAGAATTGTTTCTAGTTATCATCTATTTTCTGCAAATTTCATAGTTTAATCTTTTCTTCATAGGCAAATAATATTCCATAGTGTAAATGTACCACATTTTTTTCCAATTATCAGTTGACAGACATCGAGTCTGTTTCCATTTTCTGGCTATTGTGACTAAAACAGCAGTGAGCATGGATATGCAAGTATCTCTGTAGTAGGATATAGAGTCCAAGTGTGGACATAAGCCCAAGTGTGCTATAGCTGGATCATGAAGCAGATCTATTTCAAGCTTTTCAAGGAACTTCCACATTGATTTCCATAGTGGCTGCACCAGTTTGTATTCCCACCAACAGTGAATAAGTGTTCTCCTTTCTCCTCATCCATGTCATCACTTGTGATTTTTTTATCTTGATTATTCTGTGTAGGGTACAATGAAATATCAAAATAGTTTTAATTTTCATTTCTCTGATGCTTAAGGATGGTGAAAATTTGATGATGTCCCATTTGTTGACTGTTGACTTTATTTCCTGTACAGCTGGTATCTGATTAGAAAGTCTTTTCCTTGTAGGTTGTTGTAGGTCTTGTAGGTTGTTGTCAACTTTTTCTTCTATCACTTTCAGGGTTTTGGGTTTCTCGTTGAGATCTTTAATCCACAACAAGTTAATTTTTGTACAGGGTGAGAGGTATGGGTTTAATTTTGTTCTTCTAAAAATGGTGATCCAATTTTGCCAGCACCATTTGCTGAAGATGCTATCCTTCCTCCATTGAAGTTTTTTGCCCCTTTGTCAAATATGAGATGGCTGAAATTGTATGAACTCAAGTTTGGATCTTCAATTTTGTTCCATTGGTCAACAGGTCTGTTTTTTGCCAGTACCAGGCTGTCTTTATGACTATGGCTCTGTAATATAGCTTGAAGTCTGGTAGAGCAATCCCCCCTGTATTGCGTTTTCCACTCAGCGTTTTTTTAGCGATTCAGTCTTTTGTTTTTCCATATTAATTTAAGGACTTTTTTCCAAGACTGTGAAGTGGGTATTTTGATTGGGATTGCATTGAATCTGTATATCAACTTGGGTAAAATGGACATTTTTACTATATTAATTTTTTCCAATCCATGAGCATCTTTTGATGCCATTTTCAATCTCCTTCAGGGATTGAAAATTTTTGTTTTAGAGATCTTTGGTAACTTTGGTTAGGTTTATTCCCAGGTATTTTATTATTTTTGAGTCTATTGTGAATGGAAAGGTCTTCTTATATTCCTTCTTCACTTGTTTATTGTTGGTGTAAAGAAAGGCTACTGATTTTTCCAGGTAAATTTTGTATCCCACCACTTTACTGAAACTCTTAATCATTTCTAGAAGTTTTCTGGTAGAGTTTTTAGCATCCTTTAGATAAACTATCATATCATCTGCAAAAAGGGATATCTTAACTTCCTCTTTTCCAATTAGTACTCCTTTAATTTCCTTCTCTTGTCTTATTGCCCTACCAAGTGTTTCAAGCATTATGTTGAAGAGGAGTGGTGATAAGGGGCAGCCTTGCTGGGTTCCCACCTTTAAGGGAAATGGTTCCAATTTTTCTCCATGTTGGCAGTGGGTTTGCTATATATGGCTTTGATTATGTTGAGGAATGTTCCCTTTAATCTGGTTCCCTCTAGGACTTTAAACATGAAGTGATGCTGGATCTTTTCAAAGGCTTTTTCTGCATCAATTGAGATGATCATGTGGTTTTTGTCTTTTTTTAATGTGTTTATATTTATTGATTTATATATGTTGAACCATCCTTGCATTTCTGGTATGAGTCCAACTTGATCATGATGGATGATCTTTTTGATGTGGGTCTGTATGTAATTTGCAAGTATTTTGTTGAGCATTTTTGCATCTATGCTCATTAATGAGATGGGTCTATAGCTTTCTTTTTTGTTTGTATCTTTGCCTGGTTTTGGCTTCATAGAAGACATTTGGGAGAACTCCCTCTGTTTGTATCCTTCTGAACAGCTTGAGTAGTAATGGTTGGTAAATGTTTTATAGAATTCTACTGTGAAATTATCTGGGCCTGGGCTTTTATTAGTTGGGAGGTTTTTTATTACATCTTCAATTAACTCAAATATTATGTGTCTGTTTAACCTGTCACTCTCTTCTTTGTTCATCTTTTTTGGTTCCCAGGATTTCAGATATTCATTCATTTCTCTTAGATTTTCAAATTTAGTGGAATATAGGTTTTTGGGGTGTTCCCAAAATATGATTGTCTGGATCTTTTCTTTGTCTGTTGTGATGTTTCCCCTTTCATCACAAATACTATTGATTTGGAGTTGCTCTTTCTTTTTTTGGTTAACTGGGCTAGTATGTCTATTTTTTATCTTTTCAAAGAACCAGCTTTTGGATTCATTGTTTCTATGTATTGTTTTCTTTGTTTCTATTTCATTGATTTCTGATCTGATTTTCATTATTTCTTCCCGTCTTTTGGGTTTAGGGTTGATTTCTTGTTGTCTCTCGAGTGTTGAGTGTTTTTAGCTGCAGCGTTAGATCGTTTATTTGTTCCCTTTCGTTTTTTTTTTTTTTTTTTTTTTTTTTTTTTTTTT
>VZQC01011627.1:497555-526800 GCA_009823505.1 Rhizomys pruinosus
AAATAAAAAAAAAAAAAGGGCTGTGAGGCCCTGGATAAAATACCATCAAAAAAAAAAAAAAAAAAGAAGAAGAAAACAAATGACTCACTCACAAGATGGAGTAAAGAGCTGAGCAGAGAATTCAGAAGTGAGGAAATAGAGATGGCTGAGAAACATCTTAAAAAGTTTTCAACATCACTAATAATTAAGGAAATGCAAATTAAAACCACTTTAAGATATCATCTCACCCCAATAAGGTTGGCTAGGATCAAGAAAACAAACGATACCAAATATTTGTTCATTTTTATATTTATAAGTGTTTTTCCTGCATGTATGTAAGTGTACCATGTGTGTGCAATGCCTACAGAAGAAAGGAGAGGGCCTGTATCCTCTGATACTGGAGTTAATTATGGTTGTTAGGTACATGTGTGTGCTAGGACCCAAACCCTGGTCCTCTGCAAGAGCAGCCACTGCTCTTAACTGCTGAGCCATCTCTCCAGCACAAGAAACACTATTGATTTTTGATACTGGCCCTCATCTTACATTTGTGCTGAACTCATTCTATGAAAGATCACTTCTGTGAAATCTTTTATTCATATCAGTTATGAAATCTATAGATAAAAGCAATTATATTTCTTTTTCAGTTTGTATGTTTTCAATTGCTCATTGCAATGTTTAATACATCTTCCATAAATGAAATGGTGAGAGTAAATATTTTTGCTTTGTTCCTCATCTAAGGGGAAAAACGTTTGGTCTTTTATAGTCATGTATGTTACTCATTTGTTATTTTAAGGTGACCTTTATCAAATTGAAGACGTCTATCTGTTTTTTGTTAAATGTGTTCCTTCATGAATGAATGGTGAATATTTTGTCCACTGAGATTTCTGCATCATTACAGAAAGTACAAGATAGCTTTTCTTTTTAAAATTTTCAGCTTAGAGCCCATTAAGGGATACACATTATAACAGCATAGTTGCCTTCAGATAAAAAGAAATATAACATTAACTTTTCTCAGCTTGCCTTTCAACTAGGGATTTGGTGCTAGCATCCACAAATGAGGAATACCATTTGTCATTTGTTTTTCTGGGACTGTTACTTCACTTAGAGTAATGGTTTCAAGTTCCATCCATTTATCTGCAAAGTTCATGATGTCATCCTTCTTTACTTGATGTACCACATTTTCTCTATCCACTTGTCAGTTGAGGGACACTTAAACTGTTTCCAGTTCTTTGCCTTTGTGAAGAGAGATGCAATAAACATAGATATGCATGTATCTCTGTGATAGGATTAGTCTTATATTTATATACCCAGAGTGGTGTGATTCAGTTGGGTGGTAGGCTCATTCTCAGTTTCTTGAGAGCTCTCCACACTACTTTCCATAGGGGTTGCACACGTTTTCATTCCCATCAGCAGTGGATGAGTGTTCGCCTTTCTCCACAGCCTCTCCAGCATTTGGTATCCTTTGTTTTGTGGATCATAGCTAGTCTTAATGGAGTAAGATTTCATCTTAAGGTGGTTTTAATTTGCATTTCCTTAATCATTAGCAATGATGAAGACTTTTTAAGAATTTTCTCAGACATCTTTACTTCATCAGTGGTGAAGTCTCTGTTCAGTTCTTTACTCCATCTTTTGAGTTAGGTCATTTGTTTTCTTCCTCCTTTGTTTAAGTGACCACTTATTTTAAGACTTTGTAATTGTGGTATATGTATGGAGGGTATGTATTCATATATTAGAGTAATACAAAATTAAAGGGAAAAATGTGAACTCCTAAACATATTTTGGAATTAGCATACAGTTTATTTTCTTTTTTTTTTATTATTATTTATTTTTGTATGTGTATGAATGTATTGTTTGCATGCAGGTCTGTGCACCCGTGTCGTGCAATGCCGCGGAGGTCAGAAGAGGGTCTCAGATTCCCCTGGAACTGGAGTTCTCCTGGAATTGGAGTTACAGACGGTTCTCAGCCGCCATGTGGGTGCCGGGGATCGAACCCGGGTCCTCTGCAAGAGCGTCGGTGCTCTTAACCGCTAGGCCATCTCTCCAGCCCCAGCATACAGTTTATTTTCAAAGGTTATAATTTTGGTATATATGCATATTTTGGAGCAATACAAATGAGAGGGAACAGCAACGACAAAAAGACTGGATCAAAGAATTGACTGAAACAGTTAACTTCTGCCCAAACAATAAACTTCTGCAGGGAAAAACTTTAAAAAGACTGAGAAAAAGATACAAGAGAAGTATGGCAGAAAGCATGAACTGGGGTGGGATGGGGAGCATTGAAAAGGGATGTGTCTAAATTGGACTGAGAAATGATGTGTAAAACACACCAAATACCAATAAAAATATTTTATTTTTAAAAAATTTCAGCCGAAATAATTCCAATTTGATGACAGATTTTCATAAAATTGTTTAAGTGGCTTTGCATTTCTATAATAAAATCCCACTTGGTTATGATGAGTTACAATTTCTGCATGTTGCTTGGATTTTACCTACTCATATTTTCTT
This sequence comes from Rhizomys pruinosus, assembly GCA_009823505.1. Lineage (NCBI taxonomy): Eukaryota > Metazoa > Chordata > Mammalia > Rodentia > Spalacidae > Rhizomys > Rhizomys pruinosus. The sequence goes on from VZQC01011627.1 coordinate 500,040, forward strand.
GACTATTTTTATATCTAAGTTTAAAGGAATATTTTTTATTTTCTTTTTTGTAATTTTTATAGGTTGGTATCAGATATTGCTGACTTTATCCAATGTGTTGAGAAGTATTGCTGTCTCTTTTAATTTTTAGATGACTTTCTACAGAATTGACATAAATTCTTAATAAATCATGACAATTTGAGATCAGTTTAGAGAATTTCATTTATATTTTGATGATAAAAGTTATCTTTTTCATTGAATGTAAACAATTTTATTTGTTAAGTAGTGTTCATTTTCACAGGACATTTTTACTATTATTATGTATGAAATCTTACAGAAAACATCCAAGGATTGATTGTTAATTTTCTAATCTTTAGATTTTATTGTATGGTTTAAACACAACCCGTTGTTTTGAGGTTAGAAATGGTTTCTCATACATTAGTATTCATGCAATGATATTTCTAAATCAAAATCTTAAAAATAGTAGCTCATGCTTTTATATAGTTAGAGTAACTATTTTATTTGGTATTTAATTGATACAATTTATTTTTTATCTAGTCATGCAGATGGATCAATAAAATTTTGGGATGCTTCTGCAAGTAAGTTTCAAGTTTATTACTATAAAACAGAAAACATTTTGTTAATATTTACCCATAGCCATCTAATACTTTTTTTTTGGTCTTTTCAAGACAGGGTCTCCCTGTAGCCCCAGCTGTCCTGGAACTCCAGGCTGGCCTTGAACTCACAAAGCTCCACCTGCCTCTGTCTCCCAAGTACTAGGATTAAAGGCGTGTGCCACCAACCCCAGAGCCATCTAACACTTTTTAAGTTGGATAATTGACATTTGAGGAATATTTTAACATAACAATATTGCTTTGTTACAAAAAACTATTTCTTCTATTTTTAAAATATTATATTTTATAAAATTTATTATATTTTTATGTGTATGAATGTACTGTCTGCATGTAGGTTGGTGCACCCGTGTCATGCAATGCTGCAAAGGTCAGAAGAGGGCATCGAATTCCCCTGGAACTGGAGTTAAAGACGGTTCTCAGCTGCCATGTGGGTGCTGGGAATCGAACCCAGGTCATCTGCAAGAGCAGTCGGTGCTCAACTGCTGATCCATCTTTCTAGCCCCAAATCTTACTTTGTTCTTAGAAAAAAAGTTAATGCATAGTGATATTAATACTTCTTCCATACCACCTCAGAATCACTTCTTAGTTTCTAAAATGTTAGAGTTCTCTAACATATTAGAAATGCATAAGACCCCTTAAGAATGCGTGGTGGTGCACGCCTTTAATCCTAGCACTCGGGAGGCAGAGACAGGTGGATCTTTGTGAGTTCAAGGCCAGCCTGATCTACAGAGTGATTTCCAGGCCAGCTGGGGCTACAGGGAGATCCTGTCTCGAAAAGACAAAAAAAAAAAAAAGAATGCATAATTTCATTTTAGTGTGTGAATTTCTAAATAAAATATTCACATGCAGAGCATAAATTGCAAAGGATTATACCATGTTCAGTATTTTTTCTGTTATCAATTTTAAAGGTTATCTTCAACTCATTGTCACTAAAGAAATATCGCTTACTTTTGCTAATTTTATGAAAAAATGTCACATAAAAGGAGCATGTTAAATTTGAATAATTGAATATTATATATATATATATATATTGATTTTTAACTGCTAAATATTACAACAGTTTATCAGTTTATAAAAATACCCAATTATTACCTCAGTGTCTCTGATAGATAGATAATTATATATTAACTTAAGTCTTGCTCAGTCTCGCTACAGTTTCATATGAAGTTTGGAGTCCTTTTTTAAGCTGATATGGTTACCAGAAGACTTGGTTTTCTTGTGTATTTACAACCCATGATGGCTTGCTGTATCATGGCCAGCAACTCATCTAAGTGGAACCCATTAAAGATAATCTCTCTATTGATTAACTCAAAGTTAATTAATTAAAGACTTTAATTATGTCTGAAATATCCTTTTGTCATTGTTATATAGCATAAAATGATCATGGAAATGATCCCATAGGATCCAACATGCCAGGATAATAGCACCAAGTGCAATGCTTTGCCCATTTAAAAAATGGCATTATTTCAGGCTTATAGAAACATCTTTAATTAAAAAAATGTGAAGGCTATGAAACACATAGCATCCAACCAGATATTCATCCCCCTTCCACCCCTTCTCCCTTCTGCCTCCCTTCCTCCCCTTCTTCCTTCTTCTCTCCCTCTTTCCTTCCCTCCCCTGTCCTTCTGCCCCTCCCTCCCTTCCTACCTGCCTTCTGTTTTCCCTTCTTCCCCATGTCATCCCTCATTCTGTCTTTCCATCTTACTTTGTCTTTTCACAACAATGTACACATACACATTTAGCCTTTTGTGACCATTTAAAACTAAGTTATAGATACAATGTTCCTGTAACACTATACATGCCACTATTTCATTGGGTATTTCTGACAAACTAGTGCTATATTTTTATATAATACTAGTTATCAAAAATGGGGATCAATATGACATAAAGACATCTAATCTCCAACTTTATTTTAGCTTTTGCCAGTTATCTCAATAATACTTTTCACAACAAAAAATTGGGGCTGGAGAAGTGGTTAAGAGCCATGACTGCTCTTGCAGAGGACCTGGATTCAAATTCCAGCACCCACATAGTGGCTAACCATTCATAACTCCAGTTCCTGGGGATTCAATGCCCTCTTCTGACCTCCACCGGCAATGTAACATGGATGCACTTACACATGTTCAAGCAATACAATCACACACAAAAATAAAAATAGTATTTTAAAAAAAAATCTAGGATCATTTTCTACATTTGTTCATCCTTTGAGTTTTCCTAAGTCTGGAGAAATCCTGAGTATTTCATGTCAGTGACATGTTTTAGAAATTCAGGCTAATTGCTTCGTAGAATCATCTTAGATTTAGGTTAAGTTCAGGCTGTGCACTTTGAGTAAAAACTCCTGACTTTTGAAACTTTATTGTAGACCCTTTATAGAACTCAAGTCTTTTTTATTTGAGAGAAATTGTGTTTTTATTATGGTCTTAAGTAGGAAAAAATTTCCGTCAAATAACTGTCATTTAAAACAATTCATAAACCCAGAGTTTTTTTTAATTTTTTTTTATTTTATTTATTTTTAAATGTGTATGAATGTACTGTCTGCATGTAGGTTTGTGCACCCGTGTCGTGCAGTGCTGCGGAGGTCAGAAGAGGGTCTCGGATTTCCCTGGAACTGGAGTTCTCCTGGAATTGGAGTTACAGACGGTTTTTAGCCGCCATGTGGGTACTGGGGATCGAACCCGGGTCCTCTGTAAGAGCAGTCGGTGCTCTTAACCGCTAGGCTATCTCTCCAGCCCCGAATCCAGAGTTTTATAAGATTATATCTGACTCTGTCTTGACTAGAAGCACTCAGATGGACTCTTTACTAACAATTATAAAATTCTTGTCTAAAAACACTTTAGAGGAGAGTATCAGCCCTTTATAAAGCAATCCAAGGGATCATTGTGAAAAAAAGCCATGGAGGGATCTCCCCTAAGAGGCCTTAGATTCCATTTCCATTCTGATTTCCATTCTTTCTTCCAAAACTTTTAATTTTTTTTCTCTTTCTGCAGTTTCCCTCTTGATACTATTGAGATGAGGGCGTGGCACTGTGTGGTTACTATGTAAATGTAATTTTCCCTACTTTGGTTTTACTTTTGTGATCTAACATATAAATTGAAAGAACTTTAACAATGTCTAAGAATTAAATTCACATTAGAAGATAACTGTTTTAATATTTTATAGTGACTCTCCAGATGCTGTACAAGCTAAAAACTTCAAAAGTTTTTGAAAAGCAAAAGATAGGAGATGGCAAGCAAACATGTGAAATTGTAGAGGAAGACCCATTTGCTGTGCAAATGATTCACTGGTGCCCAGAGAGCAGGGTATTCTGTGTCTCAGGAGTCTCTGCATACGTCATAATTTATAGATTCAGCAGACATGAAATTACAACAGAAATAGTGGTAAGTTACTTAAAATATAACCTTTCATATTTATATTTAGTAAGTATGTATTTAGACTTACTAAACTATAGTAACTATATATTTATAGCTACTTTTAAAAGTCAATTTTAATTAAAACATTTAATGTAATCGTAAGCTAACACTTTAAAATGATTTAGTTATAAAAAGGCTTTTGAATTATTTTTTATTCCTATATAAATTATCACAACAATATTATTATTCTATAAGGAATTCTTACCAAGTTAATAAAATTAAGTAAGAATAGAAGCTACAGTTATAAAACAGGTAACCAAAACTTTTAAGTTGCTTCTTTTGTTCATTTATTATTTTGAGTTTTTGAGACTGGGTCTTATTATGTAACCCAGGTTGGCCTCAACTAACAATCCTGCTTCAATCTCTGGAGTGCTATAATTGATTATAGGCATGCAACACCACACCTCGCCAATATGTAATATAGTTGGGGAAAATATTACCAAATCAGTACAAAGTCAAAAGATTTTGTATAGATAATATAAATATATATACACATTCATTTTCTTTCATTAGAGTAATATGGCCAATTTTTCCTTTTCTTTTAACATGTACCAAAGTTGTAATTTATTTTAGTAAATATTCATTATATAAGAATTTATCTTCACTTACAGACTTTTAAAAATAGTTCTGAGGAATTAAAATTTTATGTTTTTGTGATTGTCATGATTTAATTCAGCTTGAGATACTTCTCAAATTTAGGATAAGTTTAAGTTCAATTTACTGAACTAAAAATTATGAGTAATTACTAAAAACTTATCAGATATATTAATGTGGTTATCATAACTTAGATTAAATTAATATTTGATTTTTTAAGTCATTAGAGGTACGACTTCAGTGTGACGTTGAAGATATTATTACTCCTGAGCCAGAAACAAGTCCTCCATTTCCAGACCTCTCATCTCAACTTCCTTCCTCACGGAGTCTTTCTGGAAGCACTAATACTGTGTCTAGTGAAGGAGTAACAAAAGACAGTATCCCATGCCTCAAGTAAGAATTTCTACCAAATACCAGAGCAATTTTACATGTTAATCATATAATTCTTGCACATGGTAACAAATAATATTATTATTCTTAAGGCTGGAGTGAAGGCTTAGTGGTTAAGAGCACTTTCTATTCTTGAAAAGGATCTAGGTTCAGTTTCCCAGAACTCACATGGCGACTGATAACCTTCATAACTCCTATTACAGGAGATTTGATGGCCTCTTCTGGCCTCCACAGACTGCATGCATGTGATACATGCAGACAAAACACTCATGAACCTAAAATTAAAAATAAATAAAAATTTAAATGTAATTATTATTCTCTCTTAAGCTGTTAGGTGATTTATAAGAGCATCTCTTCTTCTTATAATATCCATTTAAAAAGGTACAGTGTTTTTCATACTTCATTGACTTATATTTTCTGCTCACAGAAAAATTCTAAAGAATCAGGGCTTTGATAAAATGAAATTTTAGCAAGGCAAAAACCTTGACCAGTTATTTGGTACTTTCCATTTGAAACAGTGTGTCTAATGGAATTTGTGCACCCTTCTAGAAATCAAAAATAACACTAAGCTTATAATCTAGTATGAGAATACTAAAATAGAAAAAAAGGCTTTGTTTCATGATTTCTAGTATAATATGGCATGGTATTTTTTCTAATTATTGTTTTCTAACAAGTGTTTACTCAGTATAGCTAAACAAAATTTGATAGCACAAATAAACATGTTAGTATAGTTCAAAGTAAAATTTGTCTTACATTCTTGCTTTTCATGATAGAGTTTTTAAATTACTATTTTACATTGTCAAACAAATGTTTCTAGTATTAAGTGCTTAGAGTGTTAAGCCTAAGAAAGGATTTCCTGGGGCTGGAGAGATAGTCTAGCGGTTAAGAGCATCGACTGCTCTTGCAGAGGACCCAGGTTCGATCCCCAGCACCAACATGGCGGCTAAGAACCATCTATAACTCCAATTCCAGGAGAACTCCAGTCCCAGGGGAATCTGACACCCTCTTCTGACCTCCACGGCATTGCACAACATGGGTGCACAAACCTACATGCAGACAGTACACGCATACACATACAAAAATAAATAAAATTTTTAAAAAAGAAAGGATTTCTTTAAGCTCCATATGAAAATATTTTTATTTGTTATTTAGAGGATTCTACACAGCTGGTTTCCTTATTTCTTAGGCAAATATGTTTGGAAAACTTACAGCTAGGATTTTGGCAACAAAATCTATACAATTAGCAGTACATCCTATTCCTCCCTAAACATGTTTTGTGATTTTTAGAAAGGAAATATAAGGGGCTGTAGAGATTGCTCAGCTATTAAGAGCACCAGTTGCTGTTGCAGAGGACCTGGGTTTCATGCCCATCACCCACATGACAGCTAACAACAGTCCATAAGTCCAGTTCCAGGTGATCCAATGTTGCCTTCTGACTGCATGGTCATTGCATGACATGGGTGATCATATACACAGGCAGGCAATACAGTAATACACATAAAATAAAATAATAAATAAAATAACAAAAAGAAATATAAGCATGAATTAATAGGAGGAACAAATCTACAAACAGGTAATCATAAGATTTTTATCTGATGAAATTGGATATAAGTCATTTTTTCAAAAATTTGATCATGTATTTCTTGCAAATAAGATGGCTATATAGAAGTACATATCTAACTTTACAACTCTTAATTTTCTGATTAAGTTATCAAAGCAAAAATAATCTTTATTACAATTCATTCAACACACTTTTCATGATTTTCCTGTATTTTGATGATGTATTTATTTTAGTGCTTTAAAAGTATTTTGAATGCAATATTTTGCTAATGGTTAAAGAACTGTTCTCTTAAGGATGAAATAGTGTTTGTTAAAGGGATCTGTGAAATAATTTACACTTGTTATAAAATGGTTATATGTGGATGCATTTGTCATTTTTTATTTGGCCAACTCATTTGGTTTGAGAATCGACAAATATTTATTAGATGCCTTTGCTTTAATTAATGTTATTTTCACTTAAAAAAACTAGCATGTTACAAGTTTACATATATATATATATATACATTTATTTGTCTGTGTGTGCACATACACACACATGCATACATGCCCCACAGTGTGCATGTGGGAGTCACAGGACAACTTGCAGGAGTCAGTCCTCTCCTTGGGATCCAATTTTGTCTTCAGGCTTGACAACAAACACCTTTACCTGCTGAGCTGCCTTACCACCCTGGATTTATATATATTAATTGCCCTTCATATCACTTTAATTTGAGTACAAATAAAATAAAAATAATTAAAAAACATAAAATTTAAGGAAGCAAGAAGACCTATCATTAAACTATAAGGCTTCTAATTACTTTGATATTTATAAAATAAAAAAGAATTTAAGATGAGGATGATGAAGAAAAACAGTGAAATAGGGCTGGAGAGATGGCCTAGCGGGTTAAGAGCTCCAACCGCTCTAACAGAGGACCCGGGTTCGATCCCCAGCACCCACATGGCAGCCGAGAACCGTCTGAAACTCCAATTCCAGGAGAACTCCAGTTCCAGGCGAATCCTACGCCGTCTTCTGACCTCCTCGGCATTGCACGACATGGGTGCACAAACTTGCATACAGACAGTACATTCATACACATACAGAAATAAATAAATAAATAAATAAATAAATAAATAAATAAATAAATAAATTGTTAAAAAGAAAAAGAAAAACAGTGAAATAAACAATGGTCTGGTAGTGAAGATGAAGTTATGAAGTTAGAATTAACAGTTGTTGAGATGTAACAGCATTGACTTAAGAATACTAAAGACAGGAGATCTCCTGAGACCAGCTAAAGTGCAGGAAGGTAGGTAGGAACTGGGGGCTTCATTAAAGATGATTGTTGATTGACTTAATCTAGTTAATCCGTTAATCCAGTTGTTTTTGGCTTAATTGGCTTTTGTGTCTGTGGGGCAGAGTTATCCTCCCAGCTCCTATAAAAGGTAGGGCTGTGTGAGTCTTGAGATCTGAGATCTCCGGAGACCTGTGGAAGCACAGGTACCAGGGCACAGGCTAAAGAGTCCCCCCCAGTCCCCCGCCACCCCCAACTGGGATTACGAAGGCATCTGAAGGAGGCGAGCAAAGCAAGCCTTCAACACAGTGAAAAGGCATTTGGGACTCACATTGGAATACAGGCAAGGAAAAGCCCATATGCCAGGAACACGAAGAAGAGACAACACGGGAAAGGGGCAGGATAATCCCGAACCAAGCTCTACCAACCCTATGGAAGATTCCTACAGTGGGATCCCTCTGGGGATGGCCCAGGACACAGATATCAGAAACACAATTGGGAACATATTTAAAGAACTACAAGATTATAAAGAGCAAATCAAAGGACTGAGAAAAGAGAATGAAGAACCCAAGAAGGACCTAGAAGAGAGAGAGAATAACAAACTTTGAAAGGATATAGAAAACCTGAAAAGATCCCATGCTGAAAAAGAAAAAGGAAAACCAACCAGTCGAAGCAAAGAGTACAGGAAGAGGTTGAGAAGCTCAAAAAAGAAGTAGAAATACTCAGAAGAATCAGAAGTCAAATGAAAAAAAATCAAAAACTCAATCCCACATAAGAGGAAAGGAATGTAAAAAGCCTAGAAGCAGAATGGAGGAAGGAGAACAAAGAATATCAGACGCGGGAAGATACACAGAACAAAAAAACCTCAATGGAAAGCATTATGAAAAAATTTTAAAAACACAAAAGTGGAACAACCAGAGAACTGTGGGAACACTATGAAAAAGATTCATAACCTCCACATCGGGAAATGAGGAAGAGAAGAATCCCAAGAGAATGTATAGATCAAGATCCAACAGCAGATAATATGATAAAAACGCAAACTAAAAAAAAGACAACCATACCAAAACAAGAAGCACATAGAACTCCAAACAAGACAAGACAAAAAAGAAAATTTCTCCACACCCAATCATAGTTAAATGCTAGACCCACCCAAACAAAGACAAAAATCCTTAAATCCCAAGAGAAAAATAAGGGGAAACCTATCAAAATTTACAACTGCGCTTTCTCAATGCAAACTATGAAAGCAAGAAGAATGTGGAGCAAAGCATTCCCAGTGTTAAAGGACAATAGATATACCAACCCAGGTTACTATACCAGCAAACTTATCGATTATAATTGAAAGGAAAGAGAAAGAGCCTTCTATGACATAAAACGAGTTGAAAGAATACATGTCCGGATAAACCAACCCTTCGTGAGAATACTTGAAGCAATTTCACTAAGGACAGAAGAAAGGAGAACCAAACCCCAGGCACCTAGAAAGAGAAACATAATATCAAAGCGAACTGCAAAGTAGAACCAAAACCAAACGACAAATTTATAATAAGGCAAAAGGAAGCTACACATTAACCACATTATAACCTTAAATATTAAGTGGACTAAATTCCCAATTCAAAAGACATAGACTTGGGAGATTGGATTAGGAAAAAAAAAAAAAAAAAAAAAAAAAAAAAAAAAAAAAAAAAAAAATCTTACCTTCAAGGACAGGCACCACACTCAAGTGAAAGGATGGAAAAAATATTTCCAAGCAAATTGGTACCAAAGAAAGCAGTTGTTGCTATTTAATATCAGACAAAATAGACTTCTTCAAAGTAAAAAAATCAGAAGAGACAGAGAAGGCCATTACATTTTTATCAAAGGGGAACAATTCACCAAGAAGATTTCACAAATTATGAATATATATGCCCCCAAACTCTGGTACACAACTTTAAAAGACAATTCTTACAAGAACCACAATCGTCACAGACTAGCCCCAGTACACTCATAGCAGGGGATTTTCAATACCCCACTGAGTCCTTGGATTAGTCAACAGGACAAAGAGATAAATAGAGAGACATCTGAACTGAGCGATATGATACAACAAATGACCTCATAGACCTCTACCGCATATTCCACGCCTAATAGCAAAGAATACACTTTATACTCAGAACCCCACGTAACATTCTTCATAATAGACCACATACTGGGACAAAGAAGAATCCTCCACAATTACAAAAAAGATTGAAATAATTTCATGCATTCTATGAGACAACAGTGCAATAGAGCTCAACATCAGCACCAGGGTAAGACCTTTCTGCCTACAAGAACACATGGAGACTAAACAACACCCACTCGAATAATGAAATGGGTCAAGGAAGAGATAAAGAAAGAAATAAAACATTTCCTGGACTGAAGACCAATGACAATACAGGCAACACAAATTCCTATGGTATAACCTTTAAAAGTAGTCCTAAGAGGGAAATTTATAGCCCTGGGTGCCTTACATTTTAGAAAAACAGAAAGAGCACAAACGAACGATCTAACACTGCAGCAAAAAAAAAAAAAAAAAAAAAAAAAAAAAAAAAAAAATGAACCCTAAATGCAAAACAGACGGAAGACATAACAAAAATCAGAGCAGAAATCAATGAAATTAGAAAACCAAAGGAAAACAATACAAAAATTCAATGAATCCAAAAGTTTGGTTCTTTGAAAGGGGGGGGGAATAAAAAACCCCCCCCAAGATAGGACAGACCTCTAGCCCAGTTTTAACCAAAAGAAACAAGGGAAACAACTCCAAATTTCAATTACAATTCCATGATGAAAAAGGGGAAATATTTCACAACAGAACAAGCGAAAATATCCAGAAAATTCATAACGGGTAAAATACTTCAAACAACCTATACTCTACCAAGTTGAAAAAACTTAGGAAGGAAATGGATGAATACCTGAAATCCAGGGAATCACCAAAGCTCAACCAAGAAGATGCATTCGACAGCTTAAAGAGACCCATAATACATGAAAGAAATTGAAGACTTAATAAAGAATCCTCCCAACTTAAAAAAAAAAAAGCCCAGGCCCAGGACGGTTTCACTGCAGAATTCTATAAACATTTCAAAAGACTTATAACCATTATTATTGAAACATGTTTAGAGAGATACAATCAGAAGGAATTCTCCCAAATTTCCTTCTATTGAAGCCAGCATCACTCTATTACCAAAACCAGCCAAAAGCTACAACTAAAAGGAAGATATGACCCCTTCTCATGCTAATGAAGCAACAGATGCCAAAATTCTAAACAAGATACGGCAATCGCATACAGGGACCCACATTCAAAAGATGCATCTATCTAGGACCAAGTTGGATCATACCAGAGATGCAGCGATGATTCAACATATGAAAAATCAATATAACAACATCAAATAAACATAAAGGGAATGAAAGACAAAAACCACACTCACATTTTCATATCATCGATGCTGAAAAAGCCTTTGACAAAATCCAGGCATCCCTTCCATGCTTAAAGCCAGAAAATTGAACAGAATTGGATTGGAGGATCGTTCCTCAATGAATCAAAGCCATATACAGGAAACCCTTCAGCCAATATCATCCTAAATGGGGAAATGACAGACGGATTCCTTTTAAGAGGTAGGAACTCGGCAAGGCTGCCCCCTGTCACCACTCCTCTTCATTATAGTGCTTGAAACCTTGCTAGAGCAATAGACAAGAAAAGTAAATTAAAGGAGTCTAACTAATTAAAAATGAGGAAGTCAGCTACCCTATTTGCTGATATGATATGATTTTTTACTTAAAGGATGCTAAAAAACTCCACCAGAAAAATTTTCCTAGCAATGACTAACCAGCTTCAAGCAAAGTGCAGTGGCAGGATACAAAAATTTAACCTAAAAAATCAATGCCTTTCTTTACACCAAGAACAAGCACTGAGAAAGAATTCAAAGAGAGGACCTTCCCACTCACAATAGCCTTCAAAAAAACAATAAAATACCTAGGCAACAAACTAACCAAAGGACACCAAAGATCTCTACAACAAAAACTTATTCCTGTAAAGGAAGAAATTGAAGAAGAACATTCAGAAAGATGGAAAAACCTCTCATGCTCATGGATTGGGAAAATTCACATTGTAAAATGTCCATTCTACCGAACTCTTGTATAATTAACCAATTTCAATCAAAATCCCCAAGAGTTTCTTCACAGGCTTGGAAAAAAAATGTGCTTAAAATTCATTTGGAAAAACAAAGACCCCAAATAACAAAAGCAACCATGGAGCAAAAAAGAGCTACACGGGGGATCTCTATACCAGACTTCAAATTATACTAACAGGGCTATAGTCATAAAACAGCCTGGCATATGGAACAAAACAGACCTGTTGACCAAATCGAACAAACGAAGATCCAAATCTGAGCAATTACCAATCTTCAGCCATCTCATATTTACAAGGGGCCAAGAAGCCACAATGGAGAAAGACAGCATTTCAGCAAGTGGTGTGGCCAAAAACTGTCGATCACCACTTGTTAGAAGAACTGAAATTAAACCCCTACCTCTCGCCCTGTACAAAAGTCAACTCAGATGGATCAAAGACTTCAACGTGAACACCCCAAACTCTGAGGTTGATAGAAGAAAAAAGGTCGGCAGCAGACTACAAGACATAGGTGTAGGAAAAGACTTCCTAAATCAGATAGCAGCTGTGAAGAATTTAATCGTCAAACAATTGACAAATGGGACCTCATTAAATCAAAGCTTCTGTACATCAAACTAAACAACTCAAGGAAGTAAAGAGAAATCCCCAGCAGAGTGGGTGAGAAATCTTCACTGCAGATACATCTGACAAAGCATGATTTTCCAGAAATTATAAAACTACCAAAAAAAACAAAGAAGAAAGAAAAACAACTAATGACCCACTAATAGGCATGGAGAAAGAGCTGACAACGAGGCACTCACAAGGTGAGGAATTAGCGATTGGCTGTTGGAACACCTTAAGAAGTGTTCAACATCCTACAATCATTTAAGGAAAAATGCAAATCAAAACCCCACTTTTTAAGACATTCATCTTACTCCAATAAGACTGGCTAGGATCAAGAAACAAATTAGTACCACGGCGCTGCAGAGGTTGTGGAGGGAAAAGGGGTACACTCATCCTTGCTGTGGGAAACTTGTACAGCCCACTGTGGAAAGCAGTGTGGGAGCCCTTGGAAGACTTGAATGAACTTGCCCCACCTGACCCAGCCATCCATTCCTAGGCGTGTAACCCTCAAGACTCTCACCCCACCGCAGAGAAGAGATGCCAAATGTACGGCCATGTTTATTTCAGCTCTCTTCATAATAGCAAGGAGCTGAACCAAACCCAAAGGCCCTCAAACTGATAGTGGATAGAGAAAATTGGTACATCTCACAATGGAGTTCTATGCAGCAGTAAAGAAAGACGGACCTATGGCTTTGCCAGGAAAATGGCTTGGGGGCTAGGGGACATCATTCTGAGTGACAGTAAACACAGTCCAGAAAAACAAATGACGAAATGGTATCCCTCATCTGTGGATGGTAGTGCCAATTACCTAGTGTATTTCTTGTGCCATGGCCCCTTGAGCTTTTGTCCAAAGCAGTTGGGAGTGATGCATATTGGAAACAACAACAACAACAACAACAAGAAGAACACCAACAACAGAAAGGACTGCATCAAAGATTGACTTGAAACAGTGAACTTCTGCTCAAAACAGTCAACTTCCACCATGGAGAATAATGAGAAAGACTGAGAAAGAGATGAGAAGCATGTTTGACAGAATGATGAGCTTGTGGGGTGGGGGGATGGGGAGGGACACAGGTCTAGATTTGATATATATATATATATATATATATATATATTATATATATATATATATAGACAATCTTCAGGATTATTTAGACAATCTTCAGGATTATTAAGAACCAAATGGAAAAATCTGCTCAGCATAATACTATATGATGTGGTTTGTGCTGACGGAATCAAATACAAGAAAGTGATTAAGTAATAATACTATTTGATTAAGTACTTTATATTATAAATGGTAATTCAATTGAATGTAACTCATGATTTTCTAAATTTTATGTTAGCATCTGTCCCTAAGTTACTTTGTTTTGTTGAAGTTTGACTCCTCTATATACATTCATAGCATTTTACAGGGCTGGAGAGAAGGCCTAGTGGTTAAGAGCACCAACTGCTCTTGCAGAAGACCTGCGAGGTTCAGTCCCCAGCACCCACATGGCGGCTGAGAACTGTCTTTAACTCCAGTTCCAGGGGAATCTTAGACGGCCCTCTTCTGACCTCTGCTGCATTGCACGATCCAGTGCAGCCAACCTAACATCAACATATAGATAACATACAAAATAGGGGCTTGGCAGAGAATGGCATAGCAGTTAAGGAGCACCGAAGGCTCTTGCAAGGGACCTGGGTTGATCCCCAGCACCTACATTGTGGCTGAGAAACCATCTGTTAACTCCAAATTCCAGGAGAACTCCAGTTCCAGGGGAATCCAACACTGTCTTCTGACCTCTGTGGCATTGCATGACACGAGTGCCCAAACCTACATGCAGACAGTACATTCATACACATAAATAAAATAAATAAAAATAATAAATAAATAAAACTTAAAAAATAAATAGCATTTCACCTAGCTAATTCTCTGTTTTATTAATATGACAATTCTTTTTAAAATTTAATTATTTATTTTTATGTGTCTGAATGTACTGTCTGCATGTAGGTTTGTGCACCCATGTCGTGCAATGTCAGAAGAGGGCGTTGAATTCCCCTGGAACTGGAGTTAAAGTCGGTTCTCAGCTGCCATGTGGGTGCTGGGGATCGAACCCCGGTCCTCTGCAAAAGCAATTGGCTTGGCACTTTTAACTGCTAGGCCGTCTCTCCAACCCCTAATATGACAATTCTTACAATACATAAATGTTTGTGCAATTACTTGAGTTTTTCATTTATGTCTCTCTGTGTATCTAATGAATGTTCATCATAAGTCTCATTAAGAGGATGAGATTTAAAGAAAAATTCCAAGAAAGTAAGAGAGTTAATTAAAGAATATCTAATGAGGCAAAACCTGACTTTGTCCTTGAGTGGATGGAACTGGTAAATGAAAAACCAAAAGGAGCCAGGGGCTCCCTCCCCCCCTAAACCGAGGACCAGATCCTCAACTGACCTTGAAAACAAAAACTTGGCTTGGTTAATCTGGGCTATACAGTTAGGCCTTACAAGTCCAAAAGGAAAATATAACAGAAATAATTAGTAAGGCCTGAGAAATTGTATCAGTTTCAGGTATAAAACTTGGGATCTTTAGTAAAAAGTAAAAAAAAAAAAAAAAAAAAAAGCACAGTTGTAAAAAAATATCTAATGGAAGAATGTTCTAGATAAATAAATAAATAAATAAATAAATAAATAAATAGAGCAAAGGCCTCGAAGTGCGTGGGATATTTAGGAAAAGTAATTAGGCCAGTGTGGCTAGAGCTAAGGGATGAATCCTACTAGTAAGAAATGACATCACATGCATTACAGGGAGCTCAAGTATTGGCTAGTCTAAGAGCCTTGTCATTTATTCCAAATGGGGAGTGGAGAATCATTGTAGGGTTCTGAGGCTATTGAAATAAACTAATTAGACATTATAAGGCTGGCTTATTTATTTTTGTGGACAAAGCACCAGATAACCATTTAATTTTGAATTGAAGATAAACAATATTCTATGACATAGTCACTAATATTGCAGTGGACATAGTTTTAAAAAAACTATTTGTTGTTTATTTGATATTTAAGTAGGCAGCTGGTATTTTTATTTGGCATTTGTAACTAAGACGATATCAGCAGAGAAGTAAAGACTGCTTAGGTTCTAGATATATTTTCAAGGCAAAGTTGATAGCATTTGATGACTGACTGGTATAAAATATATTAGGGTATTAGTGAAGGAAACTAAAGTTGTTCTGAGTGGCTACAAGTAAAGATTTGTCAGTAAGAATAGAAGAAAGCTATAGGTAAAGTAGGTTTAGAGGAAGAGAATCTTGATATTGAATATTCTGAGCTCCACATTAGGTGGATGGTAATTTAATGGTCATTTTTTTTTCATTATTTTGCTCTATAATTATATTTGCATATAATCTATCATAAAATTAAAATCATTATCCTCCTAATACAAAAATAGAATGTTTAACCATTTAGAGTTGTGAAACTGAGCAATTATTAATAGGTTAGTTTATTTTAAGTGATTAACAAACATTGTCTATCTGCATGCTTTCCCCCACTGCTTCATACCAAATATTTTAGAGGCATGATTATATGTAAATTCTCCAAATGCATGAGCATGCCTAAATTGTGCATGATAGAATATTTTTTCTTTTATCTAGTGTTAAAACACGACCAGTGCGAATGCCTCCAGGATATCAAGCAGATCTTGTTATTCAGTTGGTGTGGGTAGATGGTGAACCTCCTCAACAGATTACCACTCTTGCTGTAAGCTCAGCATATGGAATGTAAGTAATTAAATTTTTCCTCATTTGTATTAACTAACACACTTTAACATATTTTAAGTGTGTCTTTTAAAATATTAAGTGATTTTAAAAATTAGATCTCCTTATCTAAATTTTCATTAGATTGAACATAGTATGAGAAAAAAGAATAATTTTCTTTTCTTTGTTGTCAAGGAAAGATAATTTTTCTTTTTCTCTTCAGTTTCTGCTTTAGATTTTACTAGGATGTTGTTAAACTGTCATTACACTTGGGGCTAAAGAGATGGCTCAGCAGTTAAATGCACTGGCTGCTCTTGCAGAAGACTCAGGTTCAGTTCCTTGGACCCATATGGTGAATAACAGCCATCATAACTCCAGTTTTGCGGGATCCAACACTCCCTTCTGACATCTATGGGCATTGAATGAAATGGGTGCACTTACATGAAAGCAAGCAATACACATAAAATAAAATAAAAAAATAATAAAGCATATTTAAAAAATAAACATTTTAAATAAAATAAAAGGTCATTACCCTTGCATTTTTGGGGGTTGATTTTGTATTTTCTGTCCTCTTTCTCTTTGTATACTTTCTTTTGACCTTTTTTAAAGTTCACTTTAGCATTGCCTAATTGTACCATAGAGCCATCTATGGAGTTCAGTTTCTGTTACACTTGAAAAATCAACCAAGTTTTATATCTCTTATGAAGACTTTAATATATTTAAAATGAAATGTTTTATTTTAATAAAATATAGAGACAAGATTCCATTTTGTGTATGCCAGGTTTTCATTATCCATTCATTAAAAAAATAAAATTGAAAAACAATATTTTATTCATTATATAGTAATACAACTTACATATTAAACCACGTTATAATAGATTTATTTGATATAGGGTTTTTTTGGTCTTTTTGAGACAGGGTCTCCCTGTAGCCCCAAGCTGTCCTGGAACTCACTATGTAGACCAGGCTGGCCTCAAACTCACAAAGATCCGCTTCCCTCTGCCTCCCAAGTGCTGGGACTAAAGGTGTGCACCACCACACCTCACATAGTTTTAAACAAGTTAAAAAGGGGAAAAATTTCAGATTACAAAACAAACTGAACAAAAAAAGAAGACTTTCTATAAGTGGGTCAATATGGCAAATGTATTAAGTGGCTAGCCATGTCTAATAACTAATGCACTAGTGGTCAATCAAATTACAAAGAAAGCCAGACTTTTGCAATGGCTGCCTCAAAGGGATAACACAGATTCTTACGGAATGCAGAAACGGTTCTTGTCACTTCAATACCCAGAAAGTTGAATTCACATAGCCACCACGAAAGGAAAACTATGCTTTAAAAAAATTATCCTTTCTTTTTCTTCCATACTCCACTGGATGGTCCCACATCCAGGAATGTATGAGCAGCACCAATTAAGAGCCAATGGATTATTAAAAACAAAAAAGAAGACATGAAGTTGTGATGCAGAGAGGTGAGGGAGGAGTTAAGGGGAGTAATGGGAGGCAAATATGATCAAAATATGTTGTATGAAATTCTCAATGAATAAAAATTTCAAAAGAAAAATGACCCTTTCTGAGACTGGAGAAATGTCTCTGGGACGAAGATGGAACCCATCCTTCATACCTTCATGGTGAACTAGTTAAATCCCACCCTTGTCTTTGCCATCCTGTAAACCTCACTGGGACTAGGATGGGACCTGCTGCTCATACACCCTGGTGAGCTACTTAGAACCTACCAACCCCTTCACCATCTTTTATTTCTGGTACTACGAAGGGACAGTACTGATCCCATGCTCCAGACTACTCTGGTGAGCTAGTGAGAGTCTACCCACACCTCTACCATTTTTCCTTTCTAGTACTAGGATAGGAACTGACCACTAGTGCATCCTGGACAACCCTGGTGAGATAATTAGAACCCACCCACTCCTTACCAGTCTCCACACTCACAGTTCCAGTTGTGATTGCCCACATGCCACACTGGATCAGACTGGAATCACCCCACTTCTCCATTTAAAAAGTCAAAAGAGGGAACCTGAAGCAAAGACCAACTTTAGTTAAGCCTGTTCAGAAATTAACTAAGCTAAAACATCAATAAATTAACCAAGCTACAAAATAAATAAATACAAACTTCTACTCAATAAAGAATTTCATATCAGACACATAACTTCATACCACAAAGCTCAGGTCACAACACAAAAACACAAATAATATGAAAAAAAGAGATAACATGTTTATAAGAAATCCCAACAGTCCTATAGAGAGAAATCCCAGGACACAAAACCTAAATGTACAATCATAAAAGTGATCAAAGAATTCAACAACTTAAAAGAATATACTAATAAAAAACTCAATGATTAGGAAACAAATCAACAAGGATAGGAATAAACTCCTGACTACAGTCCAAGAAAATACAAATATGCCACTTAAAATTATAAAGGCAGTTCAGGATTAGAAAAATTAATTCATGAAAAAATATTGAAGAAAGCGCAAGGAGAGATGAATATGGAATTGAAAAGTTCAATAAGCCAATTAGAAAAGACAGGAGAAAATCTTACCAACACAATGAATCAAATGAAAAACACAAAATCATGACTTGATGTTAAACCTGGAGAATTTGTCTGTTCAAGCATATAAAATTAGAGTACACAGAGATCAGATGGGGGGATTTAGGTGGACCAGCTGGAGCACAGGTAGGGGCCAGGTGCTTCAGCCAGGCAGATTATTGGATAATTTTATCATTGGCTTGTGTGACTGTGGGGCCAGAGTTGCCCAGCTAGCCAGTATAAAGGTGGGCCTGTTGTCACTGGGGTAATCGAGTGCATAGAGATCAGGTTGGGAAATTTTGCCGGACCACCTGGAACGTAGAGTACTGGAGCTGAGTGAGCAACTTGACCCCCCCCACCCCAACTGGAATTGCAGAGGGAGTGTCCAAGTGGGACCACAGTAATGATTCTGGAGTGCAAGGCAATAAATGAAACCACCCCACAGAACATTCTTGAAAATCAGCCACATACTGGAACACAGGAAAAATCTCAACAAACAGAAAAAGATTGAAATAATTTCATACATTCTATCAGACCACAGTGCAATAAAGCTCAATATCAACACCAGGATAAGCCCTCTATCTACAAGAACACATAGAGATGAAACAACACACTCCTAAGTAATGAATGGGTCAAGGAAGAAATAAAAAAAGAAATGCATTCCTGGAACTAAATGAAAATGACAGTGCAACACAACAAAACCTATAGGGTACTTTAAAAGCAGTCCTAAGAGGGAAGTGTATAGCCCTGGGTGCCTACATTAAAAAAAAAAAAAACAACAGAAACAGCACAAATAAACAATCTAACACTTCAACTAAAAACACTTGAGAGACAACAAATGAACCCTAAATGCAACAGACAAGATAAAATAACAAAAATCATAGCAGAAATCAGTGAAATAGAAACAAAGAAAACAATACAAAAAAAAATCAATGAATCCAAAAGTTGGTTCTTTGAAAGAATAAACAAGATAGACAGACCTCTAGCCCAGTTAACCAAAAGAAAGAGCAACTCCAAATCGATACAATCCATGATGAAAAGAGAAATATCACAAATACAATGAAAAGATCCAGAAGATCATACAGGAATACTTCAAAAACCTTAACTCTACTAAGTTTGAAAACCTAGAAGAAATGGATGAAAAGGAAATTAAAGGAGTACTAATTGTAAAAGAGGAAGTCAAGCTATCCCTATTTGCTGATGATATGATTGTTTACTTAAAGGATGCTGAAAACGCCACCAGAAAACTCCTAGAAATGATTAAGAGCTTCAGTAAAGTGGCAGAATACAAAATTAACCTAGAAAAATCAGTAGCCTTTTTTTACACCAACAGTAAGCAACTGAAGAAGGAATTCAAGGAGACCTTCCCACTCACAATAGCCTCAAAAACAATAAAATACCTAGGAACAAACCTAACCAAAGACACCAAAGATCTCTACAACAAAAATTATAAACCCCTGGAGAAGGAGTTTGAAGAAGACATCAGAAGATGGAAAGACTTCCCATGCTTATGGATTGGGAAATTAATATTAATAATTTTTATTACAGTATAATATAATATACAATATCTAATTTATAACAATATTTTATAAATTAATATTAATAAAAATTAATATTAAAATTAATATAGTAAAAATGTCCATTCTACCCAAATTGATATACGGAGTCAATGAAATCCTTAATTAAAGCCCCCAAGAGTTTCTTCACAAGCTTGGAAAAAAAATCCTTAAATTCATATGGAAAAACAAAATACCCCAAATAGCCAAAGCAACACTGAGCAAAAGAGCAATACAGGGGCAGAGGGGTGGAGGGGGACTCTCTATACCAGACTTTAAAGTATACTACAGGGCTATAGTCATAAAAACAGCTTGGTACTGGCACAAAAACAGACCTATAGACCAATGGAAGAAAACTAAAGATCCAAACTTAAGCATATACAATTTCATCCACCTCATATTTGACAAGGGTGCCAAAAAAGACACAATGGAAGAAAGACAGCATCTTCAGCAACTGTGTTGGCAAAACTGGATCACCACTTGTAGAAGAGTAAAACTAAACCCCTACATCTAGCCCTGTACAAAAATCAACTCCAAATGGATCAAAAACCTCAACGTGAAACCCAAAACTCTGAAGGTGATAGAAGAAAAAATTGGCAGAAACCTACAAGACTTTCTAAATCAGACAGCAGCTGCACAGGAAATAAGGTAGAGACTTCACAAGTGAGGAAATAGAGATGGCTGAGAAACATCTTAAAAAGTGCTCAACATCATTAATAATTAAGGAAATGTAAATTAAACCACTCTCAGATATCATCTCACTCCAATACTACTGGCTAAGATCAAGAACACAAAAGACACCAAATGTGGGAGAGGTTGTGGGGAAGGGGAACACTCATCCATTGCTGGTAGGAATGTAAACTCATGCAACCACTATGGAAAGCAGTATGGAGAACCCTTAAAAGACTCAAAATGAGCTTACCACCTGATTCAGTCATAACACTCCTGGGTATATACTCACAAGACTCATCTTACCACAGAGCTACATGCACAACCATGTTTGTCGCAGCTCTCTTCACCAGAGCAAAGAGCTGGAACCAACCCATGAGCCCTTCAACTGATAAGTGGATAGCAAAAATGTTGTACATCTACACAATGGAGTTCTATGCAGTGGTAAAGAAAGATGACATCATGAAATTTGCACGTGAATGGATGGATCTAGAAAATATTACGTTAAGTGAAGTAACACAGTCCCAGAAAAACAAACAATGAATGGTATCCCTCATCTATGGATGCTAGCACCAAGTACCTAGTTGTAAGGCAAACTGAGCAATGTTATATTCCTCATGATCTGAAAACAACTGTGCTTTTACATTTTGAATCCCTTAACAGGTTCTAGAATTGACCTACCATTTATTTTCTGATTTTTGCATTTTGGTATATGGGTGGAGAGCATGTATGCATATTTTAGAGTAATATAAAATCAAAATGTAAAAAATTAATAAAACAAAAAAGTAAATGAGCTGGGATGTAGCTCAATGGTAAAGTCCATGATTACTGAATGAAACGCCAGCACTTAAATAAATGAAAAAAAAAATAGTTTGTCATGACATTGTGTGTAACTACACACAGTATTTATGACATTGTGTCTAACCACAGTATTCATTTTATGGGAATGCTTTTTAATATTTCTTATGCAAGGCTCTTGAGCAACTGTCCAAGCCTTTTCTAAAATATTATACAATAATTAAAAGTATCAGGCTGGTGTAACTTAGCCTTTCTGGATGCTTAATGACCATACTTAATGCCCATACCAATTTAGTTGAGGGACTTAAGGGATGACTTTGTTCCTTGCCCTCAGAGGTCAACTAGGTCATCTCTTGAAATGTCTTGCAAATGTGAGTCACCAGTCTTCCTGTGCAGGGAGGTCTTGGAGATCCACTGATGGGACTTCAGTCCATTCTATAAAGAGGAAAGTCTGTTCATGATTCAGAAAGGGAAGCCTGGTCTAGCAAGACCTGACTTTGTCCACGGAGTGGATGGAACTCGTAAATGAAAAGCCAAAAGGAGCCAGACCCCCGCAATAAAATAAAAAAAAAAAAACACTGAGTGAACCCTGAGGACCAGATCCTCAGCTGACCTTGAGAAAAGAAGAACCTTGATTAATCTAGGCTGTGTGGCCTTAAACATCCAAAAGGAAAGTATAACCAGAAATAAATAATCAGTAAGGCCTGAGAAATTGTACTTCAGGTATAAAACTTGAGATCTTACAAAAAAGACAAAAAAAGAGCACTGTTGTTTTGCCTGTCTTACTGGCAAGTGCATCTACCCTGTGGCTGCCACTGCATTTGTCATCCTTCAAAGATATGAGACACAACTTTTCAACCTTCCAACATGGACTGAAGACTCATGTTTGTGTCTCCAAGAATCCTCCAAACCTTCAGGGCCAGATGGGGACTGCTGAGAGTTCCAGCTACTACTGGGGTTTAAGCCTCTTCAGAGTATAGACTTCCATTGTTGAACTATCCAGGCTGTATCACAGAGACCAGTACAAGGAGGATCAAGACAGGCTGTGGTGCTTGCTGAACCTCATTTGGTGACCATGGGAAGGGAAAACCCTAGTGGGGAGCACAAGGGCAGGACTACTGCTGGTTGTTTGGCCTTGCCAAGGAGGAGCCTTCAAACATGACATCTTTTAGCCTAATTAAAAAAGTAAAAAACAAGAAATCATAAACTGAAGATGCTAAAAGATATATGTGGCATGCATAGATGCATATTTTAGAGTGATGCAGATTGGAAGGAACAACAACAACAACAAAGACTGGGTCAGGAGGCCATGGCAAGGAAAATGGCAGATGTGAAGGCGGGAGAGGAGAAGCCTGAGAAGCCACAGCGAGCTGGAGCCCCAGGAAACACCTGTGAAAACTAAGACTGTTTCTTCCAGTAGTGGAGGGGAAAGTTACAGTCACAGTGCCAAAAGGCGATCAGCTGAAGAAGATCTGCAGATATCCCAACAAAGCCAACAAAATCTCCAGCTTTGGATTTGCCATATGTAGTCAGACGACAAAGAAAGCATCAGCCATATCCATCAAACTGCATCAAGTAAGCCTAAGGAAACTGTTCCAACTCTTGCTCCAAAAACCCTCTCAATAGCAGCAACTTTTAATGAAGATGAAGATAGTGAACCAGAAGAGATGCCTCCCGAAGCAAAGATGAGGATGAAGAATATTGGACTGGATACACCAACACCAGCTGGACCAAACTCCTTTAATAAAGGAAAGCATGTTTTTTTGGATAACCAGAAGCTGTGGGAATGAAATATAAAATCTCATCTTGGAAATGTCCATGACCAAGACAATTAAATGATGTGTTTTGAGATTGGGATGTGGGTGGGTGTACAGTTAAAAGGATGGTCTCCTTTTTTAAAAGAATGATGTAAGACTATCTTTTTTAAGATTGAGTGGCACACTAATAAACGAGAGTTTGAAATTAGTGGTAAATTTATGTTTGATATACAGATTTCAAGACATTTGCTAATTTTGTAGTTTCATGTGATTAATTTCCAAAGGTTACAGATAAGAAATAAGAAATGGTACCTTTCTAAGAATTGCTTAAATTTTTAGACATAACTATTAACTCATTGAGAGGGAAGCCAAAAAGTATCCTCTGTGAGCAGTTACTCCTAATCTCACTCCCTCATTACCTAAGCTGTCTGGCTCCCAGGACCAGCTTTATTGAGAGAGGGGGAGTATGTATTAAGATATTAAGAGGAAATCCTTAACTGGACTACTGACTGAAAGTAAATTTAGATAAAATTAAACATTTCCCTTAGCATTTTGTTTTCTTTTGGGTCATTATACACTAGGTATGGCATTGTTGTCAGTGTATATAGATGCTTAGCTCTTTTAAAAAGTTTGATTTTTTTTCCTAAAAATTTTTATGTGAAGTATTGATTAGCCCACTTCACTTTAATGAAGCTTGCCTACCCTTCAGTTGTCTTCAAAGAACACCACTTGTTACCAAAGTAAATCAGTATTTTGAATGTGCTTCTCTTGGTTTTTGTTCCTAGTTCCTATAAGCATTTCCACCAGAACTTGAGGCAAATCATAAAGAAGCTGTCTCTTTTAAAGTACAAACCACCACCAAAAATCTACATGTACATACTACTTTAAGTATTTGGCTGGTTTTTATTTGTTCAAAGGTTTACCAAAAAAAAAAAAAAAAAGGCAGAATGTATGAAAAAAATGCAATATACTTTCTGTGACTTTGTAAAAGCATTTAATTTACTAACTTGTTAGTTCCAATTTGAATTGAACTCATTGCAAAAATTCTTTTTTATATATTCTCTTTTATATTATTCCAAAATATGCATATCTACACTCCACACATAAGTCAAAATTACAGATTCTGAAAATGAACTATAGGTTGATTCCTAAACACATTTAGAGATTCACATTTTAACAGTAAAGTTGCATGCAGGTATAAAGATGTGGAACTTTACATTCTTTTATTTTAGAATATGACTACATATCTTCCATTCATATATGGTAATTACAATGTGCGAATATAAGTGGTAGGACAATTCTAGAGCCCATTTAGAGATTCACATTGAAATAGCACAGTTACTTTCAGATACAATGAAATATAATAATAAAGTTGCTCAGTTTGCCTGTCAGCTGGGGATTTGGTGTTAGCATCCACAAATGAGGGAAACCATTCACCTTTTTTTTTTTTTTTTCTGGGACTGTGTTACTTCACTTAGCATAATGGCTTCAAGTTCCATCCATTTACCAGCAAAGCTCATGATGTCATCTTTCTTTACTGCTGCATAGAACTCCATTGTGTACCACATTTTTGTTATCCAGTCATCAGTTGAGGGGCATTTGGGTTGGTTCCAGCTCTTTGCTATTGTGAAGACAGATGCAATAAACATAGCTGTGCATGCATCTTTGTGGTAGGTTGTGTCTTGTGGGTATATACCCAGGAGTGGTATGGCTTATCAGGTTATAGGCTCGTATTGAGTTTTTTAAGGGTTCTCCACACTGCTTTCCACAGTGGTTGTACCAGTTTACATTGTTGATGAGTGTTCCCCTTTCCTCACAACCTCTCCAGCATTTGGTGTCTTTTGTTTTCTTAATCTTGGCTAGTCTTATTGGAGTGAGATGATTTCTTATTTATACAATTCCACAGCTTATTTTAAATATGTACTGACAAGTGGTTTCAAAAGCACATTTTAATTAACTGAAATATTTTTCTTTCCTTAAAGAAGGAAAGAAAATGCATCTTCAAACGTAATTTCATTATGAAATCTCTCATCACACTCTATTCGATTTGTGTATTGTAGGGTGTTTGTCTTGTATTTTTGTATTGTATATGGACTGTTTTTTAATGTTACAGGTAAACACATCTTTTAAAAGTGTAGTCACAGACAAAAAGAAATTATACGATTTCCTTAAATTACAATGTTAAATTTGGAGGCAGCTTCAAAGAATTTTATTGGTGGTAATTATTCACTGAGCTTTTTTAATGTAATAACTTCTGAGAAACACCCTTTGGATATTCCCAATACTTTGTTCACTTACATTTAAGTTTAGTTACTAAGCCCCAAGTAAAACAATAGAAATGTACGTAGCACTATTAGTTCTTACATGGTTTAATTATATCAAGATACATAAATTTAACTTTTATATTGGCAAACTGTCCATTTTACTATTTGTTAAAATAACATATCTCTCCTACATAGTCTATCAAGATACATAAATTTAACTTTTATATAGGCAAACTGTCCATTTTACTATTTGTTAAAATAACATATCTCTCCTACATAGTCTTTACTTGACCCAAATAAAATATTAACCAAAAGTCAAGATGAGGAGAGAGAAATGACTGAGATGAATGTCTTTACTAAAATACCAATAAATTTTGTCAAATTCAAAAAAAAAGACTAGGTCAAAGAACTGACTGAAATGATGTAAACTTCTGCATCAAGAATTTTTAAAGGAGACTGAGAAAAAGATGAAAAACCTGTTTGGCAGAATGCACGAGCTCTGGTGGGGTGAGGAGCAAGGAACAGGGAATGGGTCTGGGCTTGACTAGAAATTTTGTATGAAATGCACAAAGCTTTAACAAAAATTGGCTTAAAATAAAATACTGAACTCTTTCTGTTAAAAAAAACAAATTGTCGGGCTGGAGCGATGGCCTAGCGGTTAAGAGCGCCGACCGCTCTTGCAGAGGACCCGGGTTCGATCCCCAGCACCCACATGGCGGCCGAGAGCCGTCTGAAACTCCAGTTCCAGGAGAACTCCAGTTCCAGGGGAATCCGAGACCCTCTTCTGAACTCCACGGCATTGCACGACACGGGTGCACAAACCTGCATGCAGACAGTACATTGATACACATACCGAAATAAATAAAATTAAAAAAAAAAAA